>JACCGJ010016936.1:0-16935 GCA_013407085.1 Atriophallophorus winterbourni | reverse complement strand
ATTTATGAGCTTATAGCAAAGGACGTGAAAATACCTCGGGAGCTATATTTTGCAGTTCTTGGTGCGTTGGTGTGTAAAATAGTCTATCAACCTACTTTCTACGGTTTTCGGTGTCCGACAAGAGTGTCCCATTTCTCCATTTTTGTTCAATTTTGTTATTGATGCATGTAATGCAGGCATACCGACACCGAACATTCAGATAGGCTGCTAAGAAAAGACCTAGTTCTCCTCTCTTGTTCTTATACGAATGCTCACGGTAGTTTTGACCACCTATTTAATATTATATCATCCTTCAGTGTGGTTTTTGCACCTTCCAAGTGCAAAGTTTTCTTTTTTGGGATACGATCCTCTTTGAAAATAGCCGCGTTTTAGCTAAACATAGGATTTCTGCGACTTCTCCGACTACAGGACCAACGTCAGTTGCATTCTGTTGACAGTATGCACGACGCATCATGAAGGCTTATTAAGCGGAAACTGGTTGCCAGTTTGAGGACCGTCATGGAACGTTAGTGGAGTTCTTTTGCTACGGAATCTGCGGCGGCCGTAGGCAATTTCAGAAACTTGTTCCAACTCATCAGAACTACTGGAAGCGGGCGACCAGGCATCAGTTAGGTGATATGTAAAGCAAATGGTTCGCCAGCGTGTAACATAAACAAGTGCATGGCACGATAAGCGAGGATACGGAATAGTGTACCCCTTAGTTGATTTCTTTTGAGGCTCCTACTCAATGAGAGATCTACAATCTATTCCGGCAACATTAGGTGCAGATGCCTTGGTACCATCGTTTGTATGGATGGCAGTTGTGCCCTAGTTTGTGAACTTCAAGCGCTGTTGGCCAACATATAAGCTGGAGAACGCATGTTTATTTTCTACACCCACCAAGCACTCCATGACTCTGTGTCTGTAAGCTCTAATGTCTCTTGTTCTCCTTCACGCTCCTTGATCGCTGCAGTGACTACTCACGCTTAAAGCTTAAACTCGTGTTTAGTGGCATTCTTTTTGCTGGCATCTGCAGTGTTTGAATAATCATATCTGTTGTCAACTAGAAAGGTCAGAAAATTTTATCCTACGTGGCTGAGAAAGCTTCAATCGGTCGTCGGGCTGATGTTCCTCTATGCGTTTATAAAACTTGATTAGATGCAGTTATTCGATCGAGATGTATACAAGTCATTCTAGTACGCCAATACTTACTCTTATGCAGTGTCTGACTGTGCGGCACTTTGCCTGGATCAGGCTTGTGCTTTCATGCCATACCATAATACTCTTGTGCATCATTCATATCTTTTGAGTCCAGCCTTTCGCATCTTGTTTGGATTTTTGTATTCCATGAGTGTACTTTCGTTGACCATTCAGTAGTTGCTATAGGTTTAGTACTTTCTCCGATGAGTCGTTTACATCGGCAGCTCGATACTCATGACAGCTGGCAGCAACAATTCGTTCGTAACTCTACCGCTGCATTTCGGAAGCAACGTTACACGCCTCAGAAAACCATTAACCGACGTCGTCTCTGTTGACTGAGACCCGTACCGCTTAGTACGTCGAATTACTCAGATGATATAAATGGAAAAGAATCTTTGGAAATCAGCCATTTGCGTGCAAGATTGGCGTAATAAGGCAATCGTACATGATTTCGTAGTTTTTATCAAATTTGCAGTATGCCAACTCGCATGTACTCATTCGGACTGCGTCTTTGCCAATTTTCGTGCTTGTGTTTCGACAATGTTGTGCAGCGTTCGTGAAGAATCATATAAAATTCAATATTACACCTGTTGAAACCCGTTAATTGACACTAAACAACCAGAAACCACTCGTTTACCTAATATGTTCCAAGTTTTGTTCAGGTACCCTCAACTCGCTGTTATTAGTGATTATGTTTGGTTCGTCGTATTGTTTTTGATTCGTTTTTGTTCATAAATCGCCATCGGCCTTCGTCACTTTACCAAGGGTCTTTTTGATTTCACTTGTTCCTTAGAAATTCCAGTTGTTGCTATCGTTCATTTTAATTCATTAATATTTTTTTGTATTGTAGACATTGTCATGGGTGATATATCGGCAATGCAAGTTTTACTCATCATGACGTACTGGCTGCTTTTGCACGCCCTACCACTTTTTTACTTCGTATTCATTGTGCTACTGTGCTTTTGTTTGACAAATCGGTACCCTAAAACTCCGAGAAAATATGTTCTCAACGGCTCTGTTGAGTTTCCGTTTCGTGGATACTTGCGCGTACAAGTTGGCGTGTTACTTCATGAATTGGTAAGTATCATTTGCCATTTCAAGTGAATTCGATTTTATTTATGTTGAATATTTCGCTTTTTTTCCTATCACGAATCAAACATGAGCTGGTTATTTGTAATATGTGTGAAATAGCTGACGTTGACAAGCACTTCAGTATAAACGGCACATTCGATTTCTTTGAAAGAGCATGTTGAACGACAACCTTTCAAGGAGAGTGCTGCACTCACATTTTACTATTGTATACGACTCATTTTTATGCATCACCTCATTGGAATATTCTTTAATTTAGTATCCAATCAAGGAATCACCAAACACAAGTCCCTCGGATCATTTAGGCCTAACTTCCCAGGTATGCATTTGCACGAAACTAGTAAACTCTCAGGATTTCATCCACGCGCTACGCAAAATGGATTTGGAAGACAATTACGCTAACGATATGAATAACTCACGAGAACTCAGTTGCCGTTTGCCCTCTCCATTCGGTTGTTCAACGGTAGGTGTTTTTTTGTTAATCATGTACTTTTCCTAGTCTCCACTGTGTTTCGGCACTTCAGGTCCTTCAACGTCGACGGTGCCGGTTAAATCTGAACTCGCTCTCTGTCCCTCGCCTGTTGATTTGTGGCTGCCGCATCCTCGAGACTCTTTAGAGGCACCCGAACCTCCACGTTTTATGCCACATGCACCCTCTCATGCTGTGGAAGATTCTCCTGTGATTGCACTTTCTGACACTTGTGGACTAGATGAGCAGCCATCGCTCTTGAAAGCTACTCAATCAACTAGCACAGGCTGTGTGATGAAACGAACTCAGGTTGGTTTTTAATTTGTCTCCGATTCGCTATCAGCTTCCTGTTTTGCATATTTTCACAATTGGAGGAATGATCGAAAAACTTTATATGAAATCAATCATCGCAAAATTAAACTAGTTGACGAAAAAGAATAACTTTGGGTTACGTTTCGTTTGCTACTTTACTTATGTACTTTTGTGCGGCTGGCTCCACGGGTGGATTAGCCGGTTCCTTGAGGTCTGGGATTGAGACATCATCATGAAGTTTCTTGGGGATAGTGTACAAGTGATGTCCCCAGCACCACTTGGTGTTTGTTCGAGTACACCTCTCTAGCCTGTGCACAGCCAAGTGCAACCTACAAGGCAGCAGGGAGTTGGCAGATAAACGCGCTGTGCGCTAGTTATCTACCTACGGGGCTTCTCTCCGGATTTTTCCTCGGGGTTTTCTCCCGAAGCCTTTCCCGCAATTGGGTGACCCACAAGGCAGTGGGGGTTCGGAGTCAGGGTTTTCCTTCCCCTAGATGGATTGCCAGTAGCTGACGAGCTCCATCTGCCCGGAGCTAACTGGTTTTATGGCGCCAGTCACCCGCCTTCGCCCCTTCTCCGGTCAGTAAGAGCAGTTCCGCCGGGCTTGTGAAAGCCACTCGTGCAGGCCAGGAGTTGGACTTGGTTGTCAGAGGCTATTTGAGACGCACGCCACGTGGGAGCATTTTTATAGATAGTAGGTGGCTCATTCCTACTACCACCCCCGGCTGTGACAACCTTTGGACTTTAGACGCTTTAGAATGAATCAATAGTATCGCTACAGAAGTCGATTGTAAGATAAAAGCGGTAAAACCGAGATGTTTTCAGCATTCCACAACTGCCAAATGATTGGAAGTGTTATAGAAAATTACGAAATCATTACATGGGACTGGTGCGTCAGGACAAATTTGATAATCAGAGTAAAATCACGGGTCAATTCCTGGAAAACAACAAGCTTTTGTACGGTAGGTACGATGCGAAAGCACAAGCTTGATCCAGACAAAGTGCCGCACAGTCAGAGACTGCACGTGGACTAAGATACTGTCAGGTTGTCCAGGCCTAGACAGATATGAGAAAGACAAAAGAACAAGCTTTGTATAAATTTATCAACAAAAAACGAAAGGTTTAGACTGGTATCCCTTCACATACCACTAGTACAGGTTCGACGACGACATCAAAGGTATTGTCAAATGTTTTAAGATCACATTAGATGTCAATTTTCCAAAAACCCTCTCTAATTTTCCCTGTTTTTGACCCCATCACCTCATACCTCTTGTATTATGTTTTCTGCTAACAAAGTTCGAGAAAAAACCATGCAACTTCGACTCAACTCCTCACCGGGTATCGACCGTATCACACCGAGAGCATTGTGCGCAGTTGCCGACTAACTTTGTGAACCGCTTGCGGCATAGTTTCAAAGATTGATGGATAACTATGACGTGGAAGAAATGTATCGTCACTCCCATTTTCAAGAGTCGAAGCAGTAATGATACAGCAAATCACCGTCCGGTCACCCTTCCCCCGGTACTATCTTAGGTGTTGGAAGCGATTGTTGCGAATGAAATTATGGCTTTTGTTGATAGTTCCAATATTATCGCTGCAGAACAACATGGATTTCTTAGAGGGGATTCTTGTACCTCCAAATTGCTTTTAGCCAGAGACTGCTGGACTAAAGCTGCTGATGAAGGTCATTTACTTAGATTTCTTTAAGACACTTGACCGAGTTGACCATGCGATAATGCTAAACAAGCTGCACGTACTAGGTATTCCACCCGTATTGCTGCCATGGGTAGCTGCATTCCTGTGTTCGAGAAACCTTCGGGTACGTCGAATCGCCATTTCTCCTATTCGCGGATGATATCAAGATTTGGCGAATCATTAACCCCCCAGCAATACAAGGAACCTTCAATCCGACATGGATTTATTACATGCATTGTCTACGATCAACCGTTACCATTGAACACTGATCAATGCCGTGCATTACCTATTCGTCTTCTTGGAGACCCTAGCTCTATTATGGGAGGCAAGATCCTCGTTGTTACAAAGCAAGAAAATGATCTCGGGGTGATTGTACAAAAAGACTTCGGCTGTTCTGCTCAGTGTAGTAGAGCTTCAACAGTGGTAAATAGAAACGTTGGGCTTTTAAAGCGTGCGCCGGAAAAATCGATTCACGTCTCTTTCCGTTTCTTCTTCAGGCGTAATTCAGGCCACACTTGGAGTATGCTGTCTCCGACTGGAACACATGGTTGAAACGTGACCAGCACGCCATAGAACAACCACAGAGACGTTCTGCAAAACTTCTCAAAGGGCTTAGCTTCGACAGCTACGAGGAACGTCTTGCAACCCAACAATTGCTCTCTACAAACTACGGTAGCATCCGAGGCGATCTGATCCTTGCGTACCGATATCGGCGGAAGAACATAACCTATGTATGAGTATGCTGGAAATGGCTCCGCACTTGGGAAATCGTGGTCATCACCTGAAGTTAGCACATCAACACAGTAGATTGGACTGCCGCAGCTACTCCTTTGCCACCCCAAATCGCCGTGCTTTGAACGCACTACCTCTTTCGGTTATTTCTGACTCATCACTAGATATTTTTAAAGAACGCATTGACCTCCATTTTCATCACACGATACGCAATTCTATATTATACTTTATCACAATTATAATCATTGTGATATTGCACCATAACTTGCCCTCTTTAAACAGCGTTTTCGTCCTAACCAATTTGGAGCACGTTTCTCTTCGACCACTTTGCTGAACTGCTGAAATATATTCAGACCCAATGTGCCAACTATCTTGTGGTTATTCCATAAAGCTTGTAGCATTTTTCGCACAATACACTATTGTAGCGATTTATACATACTTATGTTTGTATCATTTTTATCCATTGATTTAGAAATTATCGTTTTGTTCCGATAATCGATATTGCCACATCGATCGGACGTGTCAGTAGGTTCGAACGACATTATGGCAAAATAGTTAAAAAAATTGGAGTTCTGAGTGCAGAAAAAATGTGATGGTTCGGGCTCACCAATTATGTAGTGGATAAGTGCAAGGTATAACAGGAAATGTTACAATGAATGCAGGACGAAGGGACGAACTCACGGGAAGTGAAGATTTAGTGACCGGTGCAATCTTGAAGGGAAACTCATTCTACGACGGTTACGTGTCTGACGTGATGAAGGGGTAGACAGGATGGGTGAGGGTCGATTGGATGTATCGTCAATGGTCTTCATAGGTTGTGTAGGTGGAGTCAAAGGGGTAGCTTCTTGTGATGGTTTTTCCTCGATGTATGCAGGTTTCAAGCGATCGATGCTTGCTTTGTCTTTAACATCGTTGCGTATCAAAACGAAATATTTGGGTTTACAGTCGATTACTTTAAATGGTCCCCGTACGGAGTTTGTAATGGCTTTCTGACAGCATCAACTCGAACGAAGACATGGAAGAAAGTTTTGAGGTCGTTGTGAATGAATGCTGGGCGGTTGGCAACGCGTGTGAGTACGGGTTTGATAGACTCGAAGTGCTGCCGGAGTCTCGAGCAGTAAGATCCTGGGTCGATTTCACCACTAGTGCGGGTAATCAGAACCATCTCACTAGGCAGTCTCAGTAATGTACCTAATATCAATTCTGAGGGGCAACAACCAATGTCTTCTTTAACCGTGTTTCTGATACCGAGAAGTATGATTGGCAGACATTCAGACCACTCTGTTCCAGAACAAGCGGTAATAGCAGCTTTCAATTGACGATTAAAAGGTTCGACTAGACCATTGGCTGCAGGATGATATGCAGTAGTACGCAAATGATCACATCCTAGTAAACCGCTTAGTTCACAGAACAAAGCGCTTGTGAATTGCGATCCTCTGCCGGTGGTAATGGTAGCGGGTACACCAAAAATGGATATCCATGAATCGACGAATGTTTGTGCGATTGTATCTGTGGAGGTATCACGAATTGGGACTGCTATAGGTCAGGGAGTGTATCTATCGACGCATGTCAAGATATAGCTATAAGTTCGGGAAACGGGTAAAGGACAAACGATATCCAAGTGGATATGCTTGAATCGACCGTCTTGTACAGGGAATGTGCTGAAAGTGGCACGGGTATGTCGGTGTATTTTGCTGCGTTGGCAAGCTACACAGTGTTTGGCCCAATGACGGATTTCACGTTGCATATTTTGACAAATGAATCGTTCTGTTATGAGTTTTACAGTTGAACGAATACTCGGGTGTGGCAATCCATGAAAGTGATCGAAGATCTTCCGGCGATATGTTTGCGGGACGAAAGGTCTCGGCTTACTGGTCGATATGTCACAATGGATCTTGGCATCACAATCGAGTAGCGGCAAAAGTGCGAATTTCAGAGATTTACTGGCAACGATTTCGACAAATTCGGGATTGTTTTCTTGGTGACTTGCGAGCTCTCTGAGATGGAGTACTGAATTGCTCATTTGATGGATGGAACAACGTGATAAAGCATCAGCAACAATGTTACGGTCACCGTCGATATGTCGGATATCTGTCGTAAACTGTGCGATAAAATCGAGCTGACGGATTTCTCTGAGCGAGTGTCTGTCTGTCGGAGAACGGAAAGCATAAATGATCGGTTTGTGATAGGTAAAGATGATAAAGTTACGTCCTTCAAGTAAGTGACGGAAGTGTTTAATAGCTAGGTAAATTGCGAGGAGTTCGCGTCCAAAAGTACTATACCTAGTCTGCGCTGGTTGCAACTTTCGCGAGAAAAGGACAGTGGTTGAATGTTCCCGTTGAATTCCTGCTACAGGACAGCTCCGACTGCACCTTGTGAGGCGTCGGTGTTCAGAACCAAGTGCGCGTTTCCGTTCGTTTTCAAGTGACTCAGAGCGGTAACGTTGCTCAGAAGTTCTTCAACCTTGACGATTGCAGATTCGGCGGCAGCCGTGATTGACAATTTTTTGGGTTTCCTATAAGCAAATCGGTAAGTGGATGAAGTATGTTGGCGGCGTCGGGAATAAATCGTCCATAGTAGTTAATAACGCCGAGAAATCGACGTAAGCTTTTGATGAATTGAGGCATTGGGTATTCAATTATTGACTGCGTCATTTCGGGTAACGGGCTTATGCCATCACTGTCAATCCTATGGCCAAGAAAGTCGATAGTCGACTGACCGAAAACGCATTTCTCGGGGTTGATTGTAACGCCATATTGCGTAAAACGATTTTGATCTTGCGAATGTGTCGTACATGTTCTTCGTGTGATGAACTAGCGACAAGCACGTCATCGATTTACGCAAAGACGAAGTCAAGACCACGAAGAACTTGATCCATGAACCGTTGGAAAGACTGTGCTGCATTTCGCAAACCAAATGGCATACGAAGAAATTCGAAAAGACCGAATGGTGGTATTACAGCAGTCTTGGCAATGTCGTCAGGTGCCATGGGGATCTGGTGATACGCATGTACGAGGTCTAATTTGGAGAAAACAGATTTTCCGTCGAGGCTTGGCGAAAAATCATGTATGTGCGGAATAGGGTAGCGGTCGGGTTGGTTAACGCTATTCAACGCACGGTAATCTCCGCAAGGTCTCCAATCGCCGTTCTTCTTGGCGACCATGTGTAATGGCGATGCCCACGGACTAGTCGATGGTCTGATGATACCGAATGCGGACATATGCTCAAATTCACATTTCGCCGCTTTTAACTTCTCAGGTGTTAATCTTCGAGCTTTGGTGAAAACCGGAGGACCTTTAGTAACGATGTGATGTTGAACATCGTGGGTAGGAGTCTCCGAATATGGCGAAATGCATGTCAAGTTCGGAAATTCACGCAGGATGTCGCTATATGTGGCACTGTTCGGTACGAATATGCGGAGACTGAATGAGATGATGGAGCATAGTTTACCGGACACGTTCAGTGACGTGGTATTGTCGTGTAGCCTTCGGTGTTGGAAATCGACTACGAGACCGTATTTCGTCAGGAAATCGATACCGATAATAGGCTTTTGAACATCGACTATCAAGAAGACGAAAGGGAAAGCACGTCTAAGTCCGAGATCGAGTTTCAAACGTTTCTCACCGTAAGTCAAGATTTTCGATTCGTTAGCCGCCTGCAGTGTGATGCCTGATGGACGCAGGTTAAGTATTAGGATGTTTACAAACCTGGACGGCAGCTGTGCGCGGCATCACAAGACCGGTCACTAAATCTTCACTTCCCGTGAGTTCGTCCCTTCGTCTTGCCATTCATTGGACAGTTCCTGTTATACCTTGCACTTATCCACTACTAATTGGTGAGGCCCGAACCATCACATTTTTTTCTGCACTCAGAACTCCAATTTTTTTTAACTATTTTGCCATAATGTCGTTCGAACCTACTGACACTTCGATCGATGTGGCAATATCGATTATCGGAACTAACGATAATTTCTAAATTAATGGAAAAATGATACAAACATAAGTATGTATAAATCGCTACACTATTGACTATTGAATCAACATTGCCTCGTATTTCAATATTTCCACGTTTATAATCATCGTAATTTTGCACGAGCAAAACTTTTTAAGAAGGCAATTCCTACTCTGAGAATAATGCAGAAGGTGAATTTCAAGAGTCAAGTTCTGAACAGCCACAACCGACCAGGTTGTAGAAATAATGTTTGCCGTCTATACCAAACTTGAACACTGACAAGGTTTGCAAAAATATTATATCAGGCCTGGAGAATGTTAATTTAATCCAACTGAGATCATCTTTATAAAAATATTAACTATTTAATACAGAAAATTTGGGGAATCAATGATTAATGATACTCCGATAGAAAATTCACTTCAAAAACCATTTTGCTAGATGGCATATAAACGTAGAGGCTGTTAAAGAGTATCCGTAAGTGTTCAAATACGCTATTACTTTATAGAGAAAGACATGATGTGAGAAGTATAGTCACGTAAGTAAAGCACATTTAATGTTGCAATATGACGTATCACGTTACAACATTACAATAGTCAAATAGTCCGCATTTCAAGGTCGTAATTCAGTTCTTCTTCTTCTTCTTCTTCTTCTGAATAGACGGCAGGAGGACTACAGTCCGTGAAAGCCGCTTCACCTCCCGGGTCTCTGCTATCTCAGCGTAGATTCCTCACGAGGAGTTACTGAGCTGAAAGAGTAGGCGAATCGCGCAGGATAGCGGGAAGTTCACCGTCCAATATGCGTTTAAACTGCTCTTCGGTGACTGCCCCAATTGCATCAGCGGAGAGTGCATTCCAAATATTGACCACTCTGGTCGACAGAGTAAACGATGGCTTCAGGTGTTCCGTTCGGCGCTTCTGCAACTTCAGCGAATGACCTCTAGTTCTGGAGTCCGTGGATACCGAAAAGAATTGTTGAAGTTCCGTTCCGTAATATCCAAGTAGGATTCTCCGCGTGACCAGTAAATCATATCGCATTCTTCGATATTCCAGTGGGAAAAGTTTGAGTTCCCGCAATCGGTCGTCATAGGGAATACGAAACATACCCCTCACGCACTTGGTAGCCCTCCTTTGGACTTTCTCCAGACGATCCTTCTCCCCTTTGGTTAACGGATAGTTCACGGGAAGCCCAAATTCCAATATTGGTCTGACGTGAGAGCTATACAGAACTTGAAAAACTTTGGGATTTATCTCTAAGAAGGATCGTCTCACCACATGCGGCTGGCAGAACCGACCTTTCTCGCAGTATCCTCCGCAGTTTTGAGGGATGAAGTTACCATCACCCCCAAATCTCGCTCTACATCAACTATCCTGAGACCATGGCCCTCCAACTGATATGCATGTCGCATGTTGTTGCTCCCGATGTGCATGATAGCACACTTCTTTTCATTAATCGGGAGTATCCATCTGTCAGTCCAACCCCGAAGTGCATTCAAATCATCTTGCAAGTGGGAAGCGTCAGCGGCCGTCGTGACAGAAGCCCACACCTTCAGATCATCTGCAAATAAGAGACAACCACTGTTCAGAATACCGGGAAGGTCACTCACATAGAGTTTGAACAAGGTTGGCCCCAGAACGGATCCTTGTGGTACACCAGAAGTTGGGATAAAGGATGCAGATCTGGCCCCATTGACTTCAACGAGGCTTCGCCTTCCGATAAGGAAATCCTCAATCCAAGCAAGCAACGAAGCCTCTATACCAGACATTCTTAGTTTCCAAATAAGCCTCTGATGTGGAACACGGTCGAATGCTTTACTGAAGTCGATGAAGACAACATCAACTGGCAAACCAGCGTCAAGGCTTCTGCACCAATGTTCTCGGGCGGTCAGTAGATTGGAGATACATGAGCGGCCTTTCGTGAAGCCGTGTTGGGCATTCGAGCATTGTTGGTTCTCGCGCAAATACTGTTCTATCTTATCCTTTACAATCCGTTCCAGCAATTTGCCTACGACAGACGTAAGTGTAACAGGACGGTAATTTACAGGGTCTGATAAACTCCAACCTTTGAACATCGGCTTTACTATACCCATTTTCCAATCCTCTGGTAGACGTCCCGAATCGATTGAAATTTGGAATAAAGCGGCTAAAGGTGAACTGATGATCCTTGATAAAGGTTTGAATATGGCAGGGTGAATACCATCAGGACCTGGAGATGTCTGTACCTTTAGATGTTCGATGAGGATTCGCACCATGTCAGCCGTGATCTCAAAATTGGCCATTACTTCCGTCGGCGATATTTGTTTGCAGGATATGGTAGGCTCTATTGCGTAAACCGATTGGTATTGCGATGCAAACACCTCAGCTTTCCCAGTGTCAGTCTCTATAACCTCCCGTTCAGTTGGCACAGGAATATGAATATCTGATAAGCCAATCGAGCGTCTGGAATTTCTGTCTCCGGAAAACTTTAAAACAGCGCCCATCACTTTCGGTATATGTTCTTCGTTTTTTGATATTCTCGCAGTATGCGATAAAACGTCCGGTGTTTTGCAGGAGGTCCTCCGGTTCCCCGGCATTTGTTGCTGCGACTGAGAAAAAACGAAAGGGGTTTCTCTTCAACCAGCCGGTAAAAGGTTAATTAAGAAAAATTTGTGCGTACATATAAAGCATAGCCTTTCTAAAGAGACATTACATAATTTGATTGTTTTCTGTAATTTTTGTGTAATTTTAAATCGTGATAAAAAACGTATAAATTTGATATTAACAAAATTTCTGTGCAAATTCTATCGACAGGTGATTTGCATATTTATGGAAAAAAACCCAGAAAAAGCTCATTCCCCGACGTATCAAAACCCTTACCGATCTGCAAGCGATTAGTACCTCAGTCAGCTTTTTCCAGAAGCTTAGCACACTTTCACTGAAGAAGTTTTGCATATGATTCACAGGATTGTGATTTTTCGTGAGATTTATTTTGTGCCCTCTAGCTAAAGGGTTGATTGCTCGCTTGAACAGTTTTATACAACCCTCGTCGCCTAGGCCTTTCAGGATTTTGAAAATTTCTATTAGGTCACACGGTAGTCGCCGACGCCGAAGTTAGAAGAGACTTAGAGAAATTAGACGGTCCTCGTAGGGTTTCCCAAAGATACCTTCATTCATTTTGGTAGCCAGATGTTGGACCTTCTCTAGTAGTAATGTCTTTTTCAACGAAATGACTCCAGGCTTGCAAGCAGTATTCTAAATGAGGCCTGACAATCGCAGTATATAAGGTGAAAAGCACTTCCGGCGTTCTACATGTCAGAACAGATGGAAGCCTAAAGAGTTCGACTTTAGTTTGTTGTACAGATAAGGCACATTGCGCAGCTCATTTGAAGCCAGTGTTACTAATATAACTAAATCCTTAACCATAAATAATTTTGGATAGCAATTAAGAGGAGTATTCTGGAAAAATATGACCCCAATAGCGGAGCAGATCCTGCTTGAAACTCACTACGGAACTGTGGGATACAGGTACTTCAAAAAGACAGTTCCAGAACCTTACCACCTTAATGATGAAAACTTTCTTCATGGAGTCTGGCCGATATCACTTCTCAGTAAGTTTAAGACAAGTTGCGCGGGTGCTCACCTCAGGACTTGGGGTAAAGAAGTCGGATATTGTGACGCCACTTAATCTCTCCATGAGCTTGGGTTTTAATTAAATTACTTCTCAAACGACGGCGTATTACAAAGCTAATTAGACACGTTTTCTCTATATATGTAACCTATCTGATGAATTGTATGTTTGACAAAATACGTTCCAACTGCATATGCTGCAAAAATCGAACTCCCTAATGGTGTCATTTTTAACGGTTTCAGAAATACTGATATAAATACCGCCTAATTTGCATCAAATACTGCACGCATCGATGAATCGGTTCCAAAGGTTGTCACAGTTGGGGGTGGTAGTAGGAATGAGCCACCTACTATCTATAAAATGCTCCCACGTGGCGTGTGTCTCAAATAGCCTCTGACAACCAAGTCCAACTCCTGGCCTGCACGAGTGGCTTTCACAAGCCCGGCGAAACTGCTCTTACTGACAGGAGAAGGGGCGAAGGCGGGTGACTGGCGCCATAAAACCAGTTAGCTCCGGGCAGATGGAGCTCGTCAGCTACTGGCAAGCCATCTAGGGGAAGGAAAACCCTGACTCCAAACCCCCATTGCCTTGTGGGTTACCCGATTGCGGGAAAGGCTTCGGGAGAAAACCCCGAGGAAAAATCCGGAGAGAAGTCCCGTAGGTAGATAACTGGCGCACAGCGCGTTTATCTACCAACTCCCTGCTGCCTTGTAGGTTGCACTTGGCTGTGCAAAGGCTAGAGAGGTGTACTCGAACAAACACCGAGTGGTGCTGGGGACATCACTTGTACACTATCCCCAAGAAACTTCATGATGATGTCTCAACGTATATCTCAGTTCTCTGCTACGGCGTTGCTGAGACGCGACGCGTCCTTGGCTCTCCCAGCGGCTAGGGTGAAAAGTAAGCTAGCTGGGACCATAAATATCCGTGAGGACTTTTATCTGGGATGCTGGAACGTACGGACACTGCTAGATGTTGCTAGTCGAGCAATCACTTTGCGCTCTTTATTGTACTACCAAGTAGATATTGTTTGTCTTTCCGAGGTCCGCCTTCCCGGACACGGATCCAAATCGATCAAGGTCCCCGGAGTCGATCGTACTTATTGGCTTTTTTATAGTGGGCCCGAGGATGGATCTGGTCAGCATGGAGTAGCGATAGCGCTCAGCGACCATGCTAAACAAGCACTCATGTCATGGAGGCCTGTATCCCCGAGAATTGCGGTGGTCCGGCTGAGGGGTCACCCTTTGAATATAACAGTCGTTTCGGTGTATGCCCCAACCCTATCAGCCGACCAAACTACAAAAGACGACTTTTATAGCCAACTTCAATTCGTAGTCGATAGAATTGCTGGAAACGACGTACTGGTTGTGGCTGGTGACTGGAACGCTCGTACAGGATCAGCAGATTCCGCAACAAACCGAATCTTGGGAAAATTTGGCCTAGGGCAGCGCTGCGCGAATGGCGATCGACTGATCGAGTTTGCGGCCTATAATCACCTATGCGTCTGTTACACTAAATTTCAGCACCCTAAAAAACACTTGGTCACATAGTACTCGAATAATGGTAGAACGGCGAACCAGATCGATTATGTTCTAATTCACGCACGTTGGATTCTTCGGTGCTCGACTGTAGGTCCTATCGTGGAGCAGAAACAGGGAACGCAGCGGGCACCGATCACACACTTGTTCACGCAAAGCTCCGACTTCGCCTGATAAACCGCCAAAGGAAAACTCCTAGGAAGCGCTTAAACTTGGAAGCCTTAGGAAACCCGGCCCAACGTAAGAAGCTCATTGACGATATCGCTGAGCGGTTGGATAAGAGTGATGCATCCGTCGAGCAACAGTGGTCCAGACTGAAGACCGCTACTCAGACTGCAGCACTAAAAATCCTAGGCACCGCTTCTCGTCGCCGACGAGATTGGATTTCTCAGAACACCATCGAGCTCTCTGCCCAAACAAGAGACGCCCGAATGCATGGTGCATCTGATTATCGCCTCCTTAGAAGAGCTGCTACACGATCAGCCCGCAAGGATAGTCAGCTATATTGGGCGGAAACCGCATCCGAAATGGAAGCCGCAGCAAGTATACGAGAATTTGGACGACTGTTTCGCCTGATTCGCAGAGCATCTGGAAGCTGTGGTTTTTGTACGAATCTTCGAGATTCGTCAGGACAGATGATATTTGACCTTCATCAAAAGATAGATAGGTGGGTTGAGCACTTCAGTCAGGTGCTGAACCGCCCGTCATCTATCAATGCAGTATTCACTTCCCCGATAAATAGCTGTGAATACCCGGCAACTGCTAGGCACCATCAGAATAGGAGATATCAAGTGTTTTACGACGAATGCCGCCAGGTAAGGACGGAATTTCTGTTGAGCTCATTAAAGCCTGTGCCGACGTATTATTATCTCCGCTTCATCGGCTGTTTTGTTCGATCTGGGAGACGGAAGTTTTCCCATCAGACTGGGGAATGTCTATCATTCTACCACCGCCGAAACGTGGAGATAAATCTGTGTGCTCCAATTACCGCGGAATAAGTCTAATCGACACCGCTGCTAAAGTGTTTGCAACGCTCCTGCTTAATCGGTTCTCCGTCGAAAGAAATCTGCGCACCAGAGTTAACCAAGGTGGATTTCGCCCTGGGATGGGTTGCGTAGATCAAATATTCACTTTACGCAGGATCCTCGAGCACCGTGCACGGTATCAACAGCAAACGATAGCTTGCTTTATTGACTTCCGCGCCGCCTTCGACTCCGTAGACCGTGGTTGTTTATGGGACATCATGCTATCGGATGGGGTTCCATTAAAGCTCGTCAACCTAATCAGAGCCTATTACCGCTCTACAAGGGCACGGGTTCGTGTCTACGGTGAAGAATCGCGTGAATTTAACTTGCACACAGGAGTCAGGCAAGGTTGCCCGCTATCGCCGGTTATGTTTAACTATGTCGTAGACTGGACAATGAACCAGGCGTTAACAGGGTATCAAGGGGTGCAAATTTAAACGGATCTATGGATTTCCGACCTTGACTACGCTGACGATATAGTCGTTCTGGGCGACAATACCGAAATGCTGCAAAGCGTTTTAAACCGCATTAGTGCCACTGCCGCGAAAGTCGGTCTTGAGATAAACGCGGCTAAGACCAAGGCATTTTTTATACCGACACACCAGGCATCCAGCCACTTCGCGTCCAGGGTTGTCCGATTGAATACGTTCCAGTCTTTAAATACCTCGGCTCAAGTATATTGCCCAATGGTCAAGCGAAAGATGAAGTGAAGTTAAGGGTCGATCGTGCTCGTAATGCGTTTTTGCAGTTGAAAGGCACCCTTTGGCGCAAGCCCGGGATCAGCCTAAAAACTAAGACGCGTGTTTATCAAGCAGCGATCCGCCCTGTACTGCTTTATGGATGCGAGACATGGCCTTTAAGGTCACAGGATGTACGCTCATTAGAAGTGTTCGACCATTGGTGCCTTAGGGTAATCTTGGGCATCCGATATACTGACCGAGTATCTAACGCAGCCGTACGAGAGCGTTGCAGCGGACTATCTCCACTTTCCGCTCACATACAACGGCGAAGGCTGCAATGGTTTGGCCACGTCCTCCGAAAGACAGACACAGCCCTTCCAAAACTCGTCCTCGACCCCAAACCCGTTCGCACCTGGCGTCGGCGGCAAGGTGGTCAAGTGAAAACCTGGCTGTCAACTGTGAAAGAGGATGTAGACACCCTGGGTCTGCGTACCATCTACGGAGTTCGCAGGTGGGAACGAGACTGGATCACGATCTGCAACGATCTCGCCTCCGATCGACGTGCGTGGGCTGGTGCGATCCGAGACATCAATGAAGACGGCTAATCCACCAGTGGAGCCAGCCGCACAAAAGGTAAAAGTTAAGTAAGTAAGTATCGATGA
>JACCGJ010016931.1:0-21283 GCA_013407085.1 Atriophallophorus winterbourni | reverse complement strand
CACCGCGCTACAAAGCTGGTGACCGGGCTATACAACAGGCCATACGAGGAGCGGATTGCAACACTAAACCTCTGTGACTTTTCGTACCGTCGTCTCAGGGGTGACTTGATCCTGCTTTTCAACATTCTGCATACAGTGGATCACCCACTTGAACACCTGTTTCATCGGCAAGAAGCACGTGGTAGCAGATCGCATGGATACAAGTTAATTATTCCAAACTCCAGATCAAATTGTCGAAGGTTTTTCTTTGCTGTCAGAGTCTGTTTTCTAAGGAACTCCCTGCCCCCACATATCGTTTGCGCAACAAGCCTGAACATGTTCAAGGCTGAACTTGACAAGTATATGTTGACCAAACCCAACCTTGCACCTGAATTTACCGTGCTGATTCATGGCCTACAAACATTTGTGTTGTTTTTATGATTCCGATATTTTTAATCTGTGGTTACTGAAAAAGTATTTACTTTTTGGACCATTAAAACTTGAATACTTTGAATTACTTTGAATTTACCAATGGAAAGTCGGGTTGTTTATCCCCATTCAGTAAAAGGGGTAGCCCCTTCAAACATGTCCTACTATATACCGGTAACGTTGTTTCAGCATCTTAAAGTTCAATCGGAGCGCATAGAAAAAGCGTGAACTTTAAAACATTTTAAATTGAACGTGACGTATCCTTATTGCCGACCTTTAAACGATTCCTTGCGAATGGATTAAGGCATTGATGAAAGTGAGACTAAAATAGGTTTAAAATTAATTACAAATTGTGCTGAGTGCCACAATGTGGAGATTTCAGGCCCTTCCATTGTATTAACCGCATACGCTGCAGCCATACTGATTTCAACTTGCTCCGTAGGCATCCATGCAATTAACCTACTTAGTTTTCTACACATTTATAACCTTTTCAGCCGTGCACATGTGAACTACAGTGTCAATTGACCTAGACCGAATTACGCTATGCCGGCAAGTGAGCTAGTCTTTATATTGTGGTGCTTACATTTCCAAGTCATTACAGACTAATACCGGTTTCTGGCCGTTGCCCCCCCGTCATTGATGGAGACGGTATAGATCACTGTCCGTGAGCTGAAACTGGTATATGGTACGCAAAGTTATTACTTTATGCCGCTGTTAGAAAGAACCACGATTGTAAAAATAATAATACAAAATGATTACGGCCAAATGCCGCGACGATTCTAAAAGACCCAATACAATTTGGTGGCTCACATTCCCATCCCTTAACACACTGCCGTCATCAGGTGGAGACGGCTTGTCTTGGTCTATGCGACTTGACAGCCTTAAGAGTTTAAAGGGCTGCATTGGTACGGTTGAATTGCTACTTAATCGCATTCCCTGTTCCGACCAATACCTCTGATATGACGAAGCTTCAGCACCAAAAATGAAACGTCACTCATAATAAAACCTACTTTCCGGTTGTGCTGTTCGTTGCACTGAGTTAGTGTCCATGATTGCAATTTCCAGACAAGAAAACGCTGAAATTGAAATTGACGTATCATTCGATTCTGCCATTGCATTTGCTTTATTTCGACGATCACCCGCCGCACGCGATCGCTTGCCAAATCGAAGATATCCCTGGATTCTACAACATCATGCTGAACTGGACGCAGCTCGGCACGAATATCTCATTTTCACAGCAACATTCCGAAGGGAGAACAGACATTCATCTTCACACCACACGAACACCGGGCATGGGTACTTTTCGGTGCATGACAGTGGTGCGAAGCATGTGTATGACAAAACTTTTAATATTGCTTGTCACAAGTAAGTTGTAGCAAAGGTTTTTTTAAGTGGGTGAAATTCAGCATTTAAGGATGAGTTTCGCTGGATTGCAACACATGGAGTAATGCAAGCCATTTTTCCGAAAGCTTCAAGATTGTTAGTCGATGAACTTCCTCTGGTGGATTAGTGTTATACACGTTTGTAAGAAACCAGTTTCCGTGTAGGTTAATTTTGGGGAACATAATGAATACACAGGAATTTTCACAGACTGTCAACATGCAAATTAAGAAAAAATGTAAGCATTCAACTTATTACATCTTCGCATCTTCTAGCTTGTGAGATATTTTCTATTAGATCTAGCTTCGGTATTCCAGTGACCGAAGTTAAATCCTTTCTTTTTTGCAAATTCTGCTTCTTCTGCTTCTAGTAAGCAACCATTACGAGAGTCTTGAATCTTTTATTTCATTGAATGTGCTTAAACTGTTAATTTTAGCAAATAGAGCGGATTTCTATTTGTAACGACAGTATATGACGATATGGGAAGGTATCGCTCTATCGAAGTGGAAAAGTTTCGAGCTCTCTCGAGGTTACATTTAGTTGGTAGAAGATGATCGAATAGTTTTTTTTACAGCCGAAAATATCTGTCCACAAACATTAACGCTGAAAAATTGATGTTGAAGAATTTACGATGAATTTTTATCTCTTAAAGGAGATTTCGTGGTGGCTGCTTTCCAAACGCTTGGCACTGGATAAACAGCTTTCTTGAATTAAAGAGAATTAATTGGCGGGATGTCATCAAAACATTTTGTTGTTGGCGTTTTGCGGTAAACGTCGACCATGAATGTACATCACCAGCGCATGATGGTTTCATGTTCTACAAAGTTTCAAATGACTACATAGTCCGTTTCGGCAGTAGCAATCACTCCCGCGTCGCTTGCAGAGATAGGTTAGTACTAGGAAGATCAGCAGCAAGTTTCATGCGGTAGCAGTCTAGAGCTGTATCTGCTCTTCAGCTTGGACATGACAATTTACAAAATGCCTTCAAAGTAAGCGGTCAAGGGCAGGTTATTCCCGACTCGTAGGGTCAATGTCAGGAGTTTTCAAATTTATTCACCAAACGTCTTTGTACTGCAAAAACGGCCGAGCCGCACAACACCCGTTAAATTTTGTTCGTTATCAGGTGTTTTTGCCCGGAACTTTGCTTCGGTTTCTTTAGCACAATGATCATCTATTTCCCAAGTTGACGGGTGTGAGACCATCGCAATCAGTGTCCCGATAACAGTTAGTAGCCATTTCACACTTGGCTATGTTGGAAGATCTATTTTAACACATTCGTGAAACGTACAAACGTATCAAGGTTCAAAATATTATTATGTCATCGCGGCTCTTTGGTTTATAATGTTCATGTTGCAATTTAGATGCGTATAAGTCAGTAAAACAAGCGACATTTAGCTAACTCGTTATTCACGGATACAGGAGCTCATGTTAAAATTTTTATATGAACAGAGTCATAGGTTAATTACCGCAAGTTCACACTCTCGAATCGCGAACACAGACTTAGTACTTATTGTTTTACAAATAATATGCATGCAACCCAGGTTTTACTGTAAAGTGAATCCTTGTCAAGCAATCGATTCTGTTGAAAGACCATCATTTTTCTGTGATTGTAAAGCCAATCAGCAGCGATAAGCGAATTGTTGAATCAGGAGCCCGTATGAGAGACTTATAAAAAGGATAAGCTATTCGTATGGCTTTGTTGCATCCCAAGGCTACTAATGCTCTAGTGTACATATTCAGTGTGCCTGTTGGGAACACCAATCAAATATCAAAGCATACCGAAGTTGTGTTAACAGCCAGTCTGGATATGACACAGATAATCAATTCCTAATTCGTGATTCAACCCTGGGTGAGCATGTACTGCATATTGGCCGTATCGTTGATTTAGAACATATAAAGTTGTTTTATCGAGGTATTATATCCTATTGTATGACAATCATATACATGTTGAGGCGCTCAATATCGCTAAGTCAATAAGAGTCTGGATATGTGGCAGCCTAAAGAACAGCGTACATTGTGAGGTCATCTACAAGCGTGCTTCAAAGCTTCTAGGTATGCTTCGACGGATCTTCAGAACCTTTACGTCTGGAACGTTGCCAAGCATCATAAAGACCTACTCAATTCCCACAATGGAACATGCATCGCGAACATGGACTCCGTGGATGATATAATCTTGCTTGACAGGATATATCATCGTGCAACCAAACTCGTGCGTGGTTTTCCCGAACTTACATACGAGGAAAGGTTGAAAAAGCTAAAGCTCCCCACTCCCCTTCAACGTAGTCTTCGAAGTGACGTTATCATTACATACAAAATATTGATCATCCTCTCAAACATTTGTTCAAATACCGTGAATCAGGAATTACACGTAGCCACTCAGCGGCACTACAAATTCCCCATTCCCGTACTAGCTGTCGCCGATATTTTTATTCGGTACGTGTCTGTTTCCTGTGGAATGCCCTTCCCGAAGCAATTATCACCTCTCCCTGTATCAAAACATTCACTCGAAACGTGGACATTTATTTGTTACATAACGATTTGAAGATGCCTGTGTATTGACTCAGGGTAAGCATATTACTTGACTCCAGTGACATCGTATAATTGTTTTTTTATACCTCTTATTGAACGAATATTTACTATGATATGGTAATTGTGAAGCTATGTGCTTTTTGTGATCATAAATTCTTGAATCTTGAATGTTGAAGAATGCTATGGGTAGAGATCTCCATAAGTTGTAGCTCAACACTGATGCAAACATGATATTGTGAAGATTCAGCTTATATGTAAAATAAATTCGTTGATTAGAAAATGTTTTTGAATCTAATCCACATCATGCATACACTTTTAAGCATGCCGAAGTACATTATACGTTGTTGAGTGTAATGTTGATTAGTCATTGTTCACATTACAATAGAATTATCCTCACTATTTAAAATAGAAAAACCGACAAAGTTTTACGATTTGTTTGAACTGCTTCAATCGTTTTGTTCCTCGTATTCATCAGCTCGCACTGGATCCATCAGACTCAATGTGAAACGGCGAACCATGTTCGTTCCAGCCACGTATCACATCGGACCCTTGGGGCAAGAAGAACCACTCTACGATATCCGGATGCACGTGAAGACGGCCGACCTGCAAGTGGTTCATCTTAAACCAGGCTATTTGTTTCCGATCGCGCCCAGCGACCGACGATCTCTGAGTTATATCGGCTTTGATTATTTGCGAATGTACATGGGATTTGTGCTGAACCGTGATCGCGGAGGGATGCTGGTGGAACATTTGAGTAAGCACTTCATAATGACGACACAGCTCCAGCGCCGCGTGACATGTGTTGGAGAAAACGTTCAAAGAGGCACGCACAACGCATCAAATTCTAGCCAAGTGTTTTTTGCAGATACAACGCTTGCGACATAGCAAGCTACTCGTCTGGATAAGAATCAATTTTAATTTTTTTATTATCGCTTAAAAACTCGGAAAAATAGTTCTTTTATTCTATCTAATCAGGATTGGAACAGAAGTGGAAAGATTTCAGTTGGATATAATCTTTAATCAGTTGAGATGATTTCAGAAGTATCTGAAAAAAGGCGTTTAGTGTTGTCTTGTGCATACTTTGTTGTTAGATGCGCGGCTAAGTCAAGTTACGGCGTTATGCACCGATTAAAAAACAAATTATTCTATAGATGAAATCGCTCATCATTCATGCTTATATAACAATTTGCAATCTAACAATGCAGGAATAACCAGAAACACGCCAATCCGTGAGTAGTAGTTGAAACTCTACCATATGTTGTAATAATCATAATACTCCTGGATGGATAGCCTATTCTGTTCTACAATAAAGTAATCGGATGTGTATTGAAACGTGGAAATCAACTACGGAGCTGTGGCTTAACAGATTGTCGAAGTCATCATCTTATATAAGTTTTCAGGTATAAATTCTTTGTGAATTCAACTGGCGTTGTTTCACGACAAGTCGGACTGAGACTATAAAATTGTTCCAGTTTTTTTCTTTCATACACCTAGAGCCAAACTTGGTAAGGACATTGAAAAGAGATGTTGTGCGTCAACATAGAAGAAAAAGAAATGTTCTTCGAAATTTTTACAATGGATTAGTATTATATGGGCAACAACCTTCAGTAAACCAAGCGTTTCATAAACGGGTAAATTTAGCCTTCGATTGTTCAATAACAGTCCCAATTTGACATCGATGCGCAGAAGCAAAGGTCTTAATAAAACTTGTCAAATAGAATACAATATCCATGTTTACATCCTTACTCATCGCAAAAATGCCACGTAATCATCAAGATTCAGATGCTTTGAAACGGAAGAAAACTGGCTTCAACCTTCAATCTTTGCTAAGGAGATGTTTAATTTAGCATGATTGCATTTTCCTACTGTTTGGTTTGGTACATTGCGAACGTGACTCACGATACATCGCTCTACCCGAATTGTCAAAATGCAACTAAGAACTATTCATCAACTATTCTCATGTCATAACGATCAATATTGCACTTCGTAGGATACACCAACATATCAATCGAACCCAAGCGGCGCTTGTTTCAATTGAACGACACTCTTCGTTGTGTGAGCTATTCCGATGTTCCACATATTCGGATGATTCTGCGTTTTCGGGCAAGTCCACACGATACAAATCTGCCGGACACGCTAGGGGACATGATAACCTTCAGTGAATCTTACGGTGGAGGATATTACCTTGTTGAATGCAGAATAATACTGGAGAACGGTCTCACAATGAATAAAATACATTTCTTCCACTTGACCAGTGAGTTCTTCGCGATTACATATGATGATTCATATGCGAACCCGACTCCCATTTGCGGTTACATTGCAGAATCACCAAAATCCATTCGGATTATAACCTACAGAAAAAAAGGCGTCCTTGACCTATTGTCGTGCCATTCTGACGGATATCCCTCAGACCGCGAACACTATTGGTGGAACATAACCGAACATCCTGGAGGAATATTGGTCTCAGTTGGAAGTATACTTCGCGTCACCCCATACACCTATGGAGGGGTACTGAATACTACTTGTTTTTGCTGGTCTGCTTTGTTCAATGATTCTCATTTGATCATTGCTCATACGAGCGGAATGTACAACGGTGAGTAAAGAGGAATAAATAGATTATATTTGTTCAAAACAGGATAATACATTTGATGAAGTAACGTTTTTATACGACAAAATAGTGTATATCTTCAACTTTAGAAGAATGAAGCTAAAGATATCCTAGACCACCTGATTATAAGCTCGTAGTGATTCGCAACCGTTGCTCTGAGTTCCGGCTTTATTCATTATTTACAAGAGTATGAATAAAATGTCGATTTGATCAATTCTCAAGCGCGTGACTGTTGCAAGGTCAGGGAGTAGTTGTACGACCGCATCATGACAAAACACGTTTTATAGCACAGAAACAATGCTGAGTCTACTTGATAAACAGATTTGAGCTGTTTTATATTAATTTCTGAATTGAAGCTGGTTGATGATTCGTCGACAAGATTGAAACGCTGTGTTGAAAATAAAGTTCGAACGTTCTCAATTGCTTAAGCGAACATTTCAAATCTCAATACTTGAGCACAGATTCGTGAAACCATCAAATCTACAATTTACACGATACATAATATTTCCACCTAGTATCAACCCAGGTGTCTGGCGTAAAACGTAATCTCTCTCTAATAAGCATGCACGAATTAATTGCTCCAAGACCTCAGTGGAGTTCTGTTAATACGTGGACATGTTAATAGTTGACATGTGGGTAAAAACATCAATACTTTACACCAAAATGGACATCGGGTCAGATGGTAACAAAATCATCATAAAGTATTGCTACAGGTTTTAAACAAACTAAAAATACTTTTTCACGAGGCATCTTGTGGTCTTCTAATAGCGTCAATGATATCAAATTCTACCACGTGGGTAGTAGATTATGCCACAATGGGCCTAGTGAGGACAGAAACTAGCGTATTTACTGCAGTTACCAGGCTTTGCTTTTGGTGAAGTTAGATTGGTGACCACGTAGTATGGTGTGAGGAAAGTGTAAACAAAGGCTGCATGGATTTAATTTATTGGTTGAGCATGTCCAAATAGATTAGTGCTCCTCGCTGCCCAAGAATCAGCTGTGTTGGAAGCATTAGAACTACCTGCATTGCTTTTGTGCACACATTTTTAGTTCCTGCGTAGTAAGATACATTTATTAGGTTGCAGATGTTTTCTCTAAACGAAACACGACTGTTCCTCCAATATAGATTCAGGTGTATACGAGAGGGCCAATGATCTCGGAAAGAACTCGCGGATTTACGGCAGCTTCACGTGTTTGCTGTCGATAAAGTTTAAAAGGGTGACCACGACTTGTGTTCTGAGAGAGAATGAAACGAAAATTCAACAAGCGGGATGTTACTGTACCATTTCCACCGTACAAACCATAAAAAATGTGCCTAATATAATTTTCTAACAAATCTTAGCCCATAAATCAAATGTTGACAAAATTTATATAATTAACTCGCAACCTGGCTACACAACGTCGTGTGAAAGAAAAACGGTACGATTGCGTGTTGCAGATGAGGACCTCACCGCATCCATCCCCCGTTAAGTTTCCTTGTGGACCATTTATCGCATATCTTCCTAGGTAATGCCTTTGCCTCCCAACAACCTGTCCCTTTTCCCCCCGACATTATGTTTATTGACCACTTTCGCAGCCTCTTAGCCTTCTCTGCTCCGCTAGACGCATCCCCCTTAAAGTCCGTTTATCTTTTGTCCAATCACAAAACAGGAATGCTAATTAGCTCCGAATGCTAGTGATGGGTAGAAAATCTTACTGTCGAATGCCCTGAAATGGATCACAAACATTTCTTATTTCCGTGTATTTGATTACACTGTTATCAAACGATCTCCGCCTTCAATACTTGATGACCACCAAATATGAGGTATCATTAGCGTACATACCAGTATTAGCTTATCTTTATTAACATTAATATTATTTATAATTTACCCATGGTCAATACTAACTAATTATATTGTACTACTACTATTACCACATCCCGTGTGGCGTAAAACTCGTGGTGGCCAAGCCGTCATGTGGCATAGACAGCTAATAACCCTTACTAGTAACCTTTCCAAAGTCGGCGCTTAATGTCTGCCTGGCTAAGGGTCCCCGCGATCAGATATCGCAATGGTTAGTTACGCTTCAGGATATGTCCCGAAACCGTGTTCAAAGGCGGTCTTGCGCAAAGCATATTTTTAGAGTGTTTGGTTAACGATGTATGTTGTCAAGTAGAGTGACGAGGAAAGCTTGTTATGCAGTATGGCATTGAAAGCCGCAAGAAAGTTGTCGTGCCGATGCCGCTCAACTCGTTCAAGAAACTTGGTTGAATGCATGTTTCATTCGAGGCCTAGACTTCTCATCCTAATTTGTGTAAGCTTACTCTTCTATAGAATCCGTAGCTATTTAAGCCCTACCCATAACCCATCTTTTAGGAATTTACTTTTTTCATGGTTGTGTGGAAGTTAAGCATTCGGTACGTGCTACCGGTGTAATGCTGTCTGTGATGATGATCATGATGATGTTGCAAGGTGAACTACTTTACAAAGGTTAAATATGAATAAATTTTCTCATGTGCGCGCATCCGAAACCCTGTGTGTTGTACAATTTTCCGAATCGTTTTTCAACTGTAAATCCACACCATACTCCAATATAAAATCGCATCAAGTATATGATTCGTGTCTATGAATTCGGATATATTCTTTAACGAAATGGACGCTGGTGGCGTGAAATTTCTGGAAAAAATTTAAGTGCCCCTGATAAACCGCACTTGAGTTTTTTATTGTGATATTTAGATTTTAAAAAATATCGAAAAGGAATAGCATTAGGGGTATTGAGTCGATCGATTACGCATGTAAACATTGTTCCTAAAGCTGTTTGCGTTTAAGAAGCGTATATATTTTTCAATCCGCGCAAGTAGGGCACTGCTCAAGGCATAAACCGAAAATCGATTTGTGCTGGGTTGCAACCCTAACGTTAGAAATATATGATGAAAAAGAAATGTTGAAATGAGTCGGTGAGAGCAGTTTATTGGTAACCTTTCGCTTCTGAATCAGAAGATTCGTCAGACCAAGGGTGTCAGTACGAACAGAGATCAAGCTTAAGTTTCATTAGCCTGACTAATCCTAAGCTGGTTAAAAACCGCACAGTCCATAGTGGGTGCTGCGCTCATTAAGATAGAGATGCGCGATCAATATCAACTGACGCACCACCACCCCTACGTGCCGTATAATCCCTCAATTGTTTTAGTCTAGGCAGATGTGAATGACATCTGCTGACATATTAGCTCAATTGCGTAATCGGCGCGCACACTAGGAGTCACGCACGTTAATGTTTATCCGCTGCAGAACCGGACGCCAGATTGTGCAGATATCAGCCCCATCCACCTTATTGACTGCATTCCTACCTTCTTCCGTTGGTCTGACGAAACTTCTGAGTCAGAAGCGAAACGTTATCAATAAACTGCTCTGGCCGATTCATTACAAAAAATTTCTTTTTTTTCATGATTATGTTTCCCCGATCGGTCACGAACATTTTCCATTACAAGTTAACTAGATTATAAAATTAAATAAAAATAAAACTGTACATTAATTGAAATTTGTCCGTCGCAGCAACCAGTGCGCTATTATGGAGATTTCAGTCCCGTCTATCTTGTAAACCCCATTTGTTCCAGCCTTGGTGATTTCAACCGTCTTTGCGTGCAAACGTTCAATATAGGGTATAATGCGACGCCGCAGTACCACTACATTGTCAAAGTTCACATTGTGGCTAGTAGCCAAAGTCCTTGCCTAATGCCTGATACGCTCTCTCATCCGGTGGAAGTTTCTTAATGCCCATTTTGTGCTCTTCAATCCTCATGTGAAGTTCCCTGGCAGTCTGTCCGATGTGCACACAACGGAACAATCTTTACGATTGATTCTATAGACACAATTCGTAGAGCTGTCTAAAGGTAATTTATCTTTAAGGTGCACCAAAGCCTTACTTCGTGTAGCATATAACAATGGAAATGTAGAAATAAAGAGCAACTTCTTCCCAACATGTAGGGTCAATTTTCAGAGCTTTCGTTTTGTTTAATTATATTCCACAAAAAATTCAAATGGTACCACCCATCTATTGATAAACAGGTTTTATTCACAGTCTCAAATGGATCTTTTCTCCAATTGATTGTCTACACTCCCAATTGACTCGAAATTCACCTCATCTGTACTCGAGATTCACGTATTTTGCATTTCTTTGGCATTTTCCTGCGAGCATGAACTATTGTTGGGATATTTTGATTTCACAGCACCAATATTCGATACGAAATTGCATAAAGAACACCTTGTCATCAATAGACAGAAGACGTTCCTTATTATGACCATAGCCTGGTCACTGGGGTTGGTCTGGAGTTCCCTCCTGTTGATCAAGTGTTGCAACACAAGCCGGAACCAAACTCATGTTTGCGGTCATTTGGAATTGAAATACGCCAAAATAATCGTGAGTTGAAAAACACACAAATCTACCCTCAAACTGAACATTGAGATATTTCAAAGGGATCGTGAGTTTTTGTCGACGATAACTGAATAATTATTACCCAGGTATTCAAGTGAGGTTCCACAGTGATTAACTCCATTGACGGTACTTAGCTACTAGTATTTGGTATCACAAAGACCAAGCTTTTGAAAGTTCTGGTTTCTGGTGCATGTTCTATGTTTATCACCAATTTACAAATTGTTCTTTTATTCCCTCAGCAATGTCTCGGTTCATGATCTGGTGTTAGTTTATGCAGTATACTAAATTCTATTCAATCGAATGTAGGAATCAACGGCTCCTGATCATGGCAGCTACTGATGGATAGGATTTGTTCAGGATACCTGTTTAGACAGATTAACATGCGATTACGGATGCGTTGAAACGCAAATAACAAAACAAAACATCGGTATATGTATGCCTATAGATTGCATGCACTTCATGGCCAGCTTCGTTCGTTTTGTTTCATCAGCCAGGCTCATTATGCTTAGGATTCCCGTGCATTTACAGTATGGGAAATAGTAATCTAAGTTTGAAAATAAAATCATTATTGTAAAATATTTATCAAATAGTGTTCACATAGGCCTAGAACTATTTCTGGTAACGTGACCAAGGATAATGTACGTCTACATTAGCCCTACGATGGAGTATGCGGAAGTGATCTGGGCTGCTTGGCTCTGAACAGGTATTGCTCTCTTTGATAAATTTTATCACAAAGCAGCAAAGTTAGTGATGGGTCTTCGAAATGTTCCGTACACCGAACGATTGCGATGTCTAGGTCGATGTGACTTTACCCGCGATATTATTTTGAAATATAGAATTGTGTCTACCGAAGGACATCCACTAAGGCACTTGCTTGATATGTGTGATGAAAAAGTGACATGTGGACATACCTTATCCCTTTGCGTCTCGAGTTCCCGTATTGATTGTCAACGCCATTTTTGCCATTATCTTTGGAACTCCCTACCCCTAACTGTGGTGAAATTTCTTTGCCTGGCGACATTTAAAGCGAACTTGAACATCATTCGTAACGCTTACATTTGATATACTCTACTTCTTTTATATTAATATATTTTTCACATATTCATTCATCCCGTTATTCTGTGTTGTAAAGTAATAACTTTTTAACTATAAATCCTTGAATCATCAAGGTACGGGCTTGTAGGTCATGGGATCCTGATACTGTAGTCCTTACCTGATGACTGTAAACAGCACGCAACCGGTTATGATGTGTAGCAGAAATGCATGTAAATTTCTCAGCAATTTTCACACCATTACGCTATATTGAACAATAAAGCATATAAATTATTCGATTAAGAGTAAATAATACTAAAGTAGTTTCAACATCATTCTATCTTTCGCCTCCTTTCCCCAGGGTCGCACATATATTAGCGTAAGACGAGAAGATACCGCGGCGATATTCCCTACCGTGCTCTCACTTGTGGAACAGTACAATCAATTACAGACTCTCATTCAAACAAACAGTGCACCATTAAACAGGATTAGCCGGACGAGCAGAGCATTCAGGAAAGGAAGTACAGCTCGTTCGGTTGGCTTGAAAAGAAAGTCATACGCAGTTCGAGCTTGGCAACCACACGATCTGGATTCAACCGTAACAAGTACTAGAAGAGCATCTATTCGCTTGCATTTGTCACCGACAGAAAATGTTCAGGACAAAGGTAAATCCGTCGAATCCGACTCTTTAGGAAGCCCTCTGGAAGAAGATGAAATCGAACCTGTTGAGGACACAGTGAGTAACCCAATGATCTCAAGGATGTCCTCATATTCAAATCAATATTAGTAAATTTACTGAATATCAATGATTAGAGTTCAGTGTTTTCACAAAAACGAAATCAAATGCTGCATTAATCTGTAGAACAAATATCGATGTGTTACGTTTCTTGAGATGTGTGCTTAGAGTTTAAGGTATGACCTTGTAAGTCACTGTTGGATAATGTTGGAACGAGCAATCTGTTCAATCACGCGCCAACATATGTAGATGAGGTTAAACCCATAATCTTGAACAAATCCTCACTTGCATGTAGTTGTGTCACACATATCCCACGACCGTTTTCGTGCTGTTTGCACGCATCAAGTGCAAGCAGTACTATCAAGATTGACATGACTCGAGATAATGGAGAAATATTAATCTAGGTGTGAACTTGTAAGCCATTATTGGATAAAGTTGGGAAGATAAACTAGTTGAATTGGTGTCCGGTCACTTAATCCCGAGACACTTAATCATCAGTCACTTGATCCCCACGGAAGGTATTTAAATGTGTGCAATGACTCTTGAATATGATACAAGTAACAAAGGTCGAAGGATTTTAATTTACATGGGAAACGAGTTTGGGTTCGAGAAACAATTAAATAATGGCATTATTAATTGGAGATCTAGTAAGTTTGTCACACAAGTGTAGAGCGAGATAAGTTACATCTAATGATGATATCGTACGTAATTTCACACTAGTGCAACAAAGAAAACGTTTTGGCGAAGAACGCGTTGGCTAAAATGAAGGAAAAATGTTAGAAATTAATGCAACCTCCTCTGCCTCACGGACTTCAGTCACATTCGGTCTGTCATTAGGTACTGGCATTACCTCAAAAAAGTGCTATCTCGCGGACACTCAACAGGCATCAAAACTGTATAAGAAGGAAAGACCCAACATGCACTCTCCCTCCCAAGTGACACCAAGTTTGATGTTCCAACATCCCATCATGTGGACATTTCTAAACGGTTTGCGAAAGGATTGCCGACAGCATACGGCTTCAGTTCTTCAAGCAAGCGCTGGGGTTCATGTCAAACAGAAGCAGAAGTATGCTGAGATATGCGCCAGGACATCAAATACATATCTCTCTTGCTAAATAAATTAATATGAATGTATTCTGCATTCTTCATAAGTTATCAAACTGGGGATTAAGTGACGGAGTGTCAGTAAACCGTTGAATCAAATGCCCAAACACAAGTAAATTTGATTAAACCCATGTGATTGAACAAAAAATCTTCATTTCCATGCACTTCCCTCACACAGACCTCATGACTGGTTTCGTACGAATAAGAAAAGAAATGCTTTAGAATAATTTCTTTTCCAAAACATTGAAAGTTCCGAACATTATAGTACGACTAATAACCGAAATCGTTAAATTTAACCGAAAGGTTTTTAAAGATGTATGTGTGTTCCGGAAGTCTATGTTTGGAGTTTAGTAATAGATTTATTCCTGGATTATATGCAGGTAAACAGCAAAGGACCCACGTTTTCGTTTCTGATAATATAAATCAGTTTTATTTTAATCATCACGTTAACTAAAACCTAAAAACAATTCCACACATGGATTAGTATGACTTTTTCGAACTCTCTCATTATCCAAAACACAAAACGCCCTTGACCTATCCGACTTAGTGGCATTTTCAAAAGGTTGCACAATGCCGCATACCAAGGCCATGTAAAATGTCGTCCATGCCTGCATTTTGGGCGTAATGCATGTTTTGTTATAAGTAAGGTTACTTCAACTGAATTACCTAAAGACTGCACACTCGAGCGTTCGACCGCACATCAAAATATCCGTTTTCTTGATGTTGGCCACTTTTAGTCGATTTTGATCATGGATGTACATCACAATCGCATGTCAATGTCATTCTCCGCAGCGTTTTAAGCGACCAAACAGTCCGACTCTGGAGGAACCATCACCCCCGTACCACTCACAGCGATAGACAGTTTAATTCAGTTCTATTTAAAGATCTAAAATCATATAGCTTTACAAAAATTATAAAATCATATGGGAATTACGAATAACATAGGTAGTTAAACCGGGATTTGTTTGCATACTGAGCAGCTCAGTTATCAGGTAAAACTGTTTTCAATCGGTCGAATGGCACATGTAAATCCATTGTGTCAAGATGCATGGGTTCAAAGTTCAAAGTTGTAATGGAGTAGAATATATAGGTTCAGTGTTTGGATTCGTCGATAGGTTACCATTATATACTACACGTGAATACATATTATATGGTGGATAAAATCGAATTTACGTCTGATTGCTTCCTATTACAGGTAACGCATCCGGTGGAGCAGACCAATAAATGGGAAGATTTTAACACGAACGAGGACGAGAGCTAGTTCAATGTTCATTATCGTTTCATACACGTAATACAGAAAAAAGATTAAATCGTTTTATCTTGATTTTCCTATATCGATAAAGCTAAATAACTACTGAAACGTAACTGAAATTCAGCTTCTACCATCACGTCCAGCGATGCCTTCCAAGAGAGTTCATATTCGAACACATTGTATCAGTTTCAGCACTGCTATGTAAAGAGTGTTTTGAGTGATTCCTGGGACAATATAGCAAATTGATCATGAATTTATGCGATCTATATATTGCGAATTTTGTAAGTTTAGTTGAATAAATCGGGTTGAGTGCAAGTGTTTTCATGCATTGCAACTTGTAGTGGCAAATGGCCACGCCAGTATGGCGTGAGTGCATTTACCAGGTGAAACGAAACCCTAATGGTTTAATTAACATCAGATTGGCATGCTAATCATTAACTCCTTCCTGAATGACATCTTCGAGCGCATCGCTGCAGAATCCAAGCATATCTTGCTCACGTAAACAAGCGATCAACCATCTCCAGTAGCAGATTAGGCGTACGCAATGAATGAAATGGAGCAAGAATGCTGCTCGGACGGAGCGATCACGTTGTCCTAGAATGCGACTACGTTTGTAGTGCTAGGCGCAAATTTGACGGAATGAAATGCTTCAGAAAGGTAAACTACCGTACCCTTTGTGCAGAGCTTCAAAGCATTAGTCTCATACAGTTGGATTACTCCGATCCAGACAGTCATTGGCGCTCTCTCCTACAACACCTGAAATTTATATTGGAGAAACATTCAAACCTCGTCCCGAAGAAAAATTCTCGTCGTAACAAATTTAAGCTACGTAGCAGGACCAAAAAGTGGATGCAGCAAAGGGAAATAGCATGGGAGTTTCATAAGACTACAAATACAGCTGATTCTTGGATGCAATTTACACGACTGCGAAATAAAGTTATCAGCTTGATTCGAGACGATAAACAAGCTTTTCAATCGCAATTGATTTCCAAAGCTTTTATATCGACTTGTAAACGACAGAACAAATATCAAACCAGGTGTCTTCGCCCTAAGAACTTCATCCGGCTTCACTGAATCCGTTGAACAAACCGCTGATTTGTTAGCAGACTTTTATGTTGGAGTATTTGCACCGAAATCCACAGAGCACGAACAGGAACCAAGCATTCGTTATGATCGTCCCACTCTGAGTGAAATATTAATTACTCCGAGTGTGGTTGGGCAGCACTTAAGAAAGTTAAACGCAGAGAAATCTCCGGGACCAGACGAAATTTCACCGAAGCTCCTCAAAAGCTGTCATGCGCAGCTCTCGGAACCTTTATCTCGTCTGTTCAACGAATTGCTTCACGTTGGAATAGTACCAATTGATTGGAAGCTGGGACTAATTACACCAATTTATAAAAGTGGATGCCGTTCTGAAGTAAAAAATTACAGGCCTGTGACATTACTGTCTTCGGTTTCGAAGGTTTTTGAGCGCATAATCACTGCAGAAGTAGTGCGCCATCTGGAATCGAACGGATTCTTGACAACTGTCCAACACGGATTTTGCAGAAACCGCTCTAATTTGCTGACATGTTTGGACGAATGGACTAGTGTAGTGGACGCTGAAGGCAGTATTCATGCATGCTACCTTGACATTTCTAAAGCTTTTGACAGAGTTGATCACAACTTACTGATGAACAAGCTAAAGAAACTCGGTATTGCTGGAGGACTGTATGACTTGTTGCGAGACTATCTCAGCAAAAGACACATACGGGTTCGAGTTGACGGTATACTATCGAAGGAAATCGATGTCACTAGCGGTGTTCCACAGGACCGATACTGTTTCTGATTTATATGAATGGCCTGCCAACGCCACGCGGCAGTAAGATGGTTCTGTTCGCAGATGACATAAAAATATGGAAGAAAATCAGCACTGCCGATGATTGCAGTGTGCTTCAAAGTGACTTGGATGCTGCGCAAATGTGGTTATCTGAAAATAACCTACCGTTAGACATGCAGAAATCTCAAATCATGCACATCGGTCGTGTGCTAAGCTTTTCTCATTCATACAAGCTTGGCAACAATATCCTGAAGTACACCAAAGAAGACAAAGTCCTGGGTGTCTGGATTTGCGGTAGCCTGAAAAATGGTCTACAATGCGAAGCCGTTTACAAACGCGCGACTCGGATGCTCGGTGTGTTAAGGCGGATATTCGGACATTTTTCCCAGAGCTGTTTTTCTCTGATGATGAACACGTATATACACCCGCTTATTGATTACGCTTCACAAGCCTGGACCCCATGGCTTCAAAAAGACATTTCACTATTGGATCGCATATATCACAGAGCATCGAAGTTGGTCATTGGGCTCGAAAACCTACCATTCGCTGACCGACTAAGTAAACGGAAGCTGACGACACTTGCACAAAGGAGACTGCGAGCCGACCTCCTCCTCACATTCAAAATCCTTAACAGTGTTTCCCACTCTTTGGATATACTATTTCACCGACGAACATCCTGCAACAACCGCGGTCACAACTGCAAGTTGGAAATACCCTACTCCAATCAGAACTGCCGCAGGTATTTTTATTATGTGCGTATTTGTTTCGCTTGAAATTCCCTGCCAGCCAATTTGGTAAGCTCAAACACTTTTTCTATATTTAAATTAAAACTGGACTATTTCCTGAGAGCCAATCCAAATTATGCCCGAACTATTTATAATCTATCGTTACCAGAATTATTTTGATTTTAAATTTTTTCTACACACATAAACACATATAAACTTGTACCTATAGTTCAACTGCATGGTTATTGTAAAGTAATTGCTTTTTCAACCATAAATCTTGAATCTTGAATCTATTCTATCACGAGTATTATATGTACCATCTGATTTTCTACACCTTAGAGACTGTGGGACATTGTGTCGCAAGTGATTAAAACCATTTTGTCATGATTATAACCACGTGAATAAAATGATATTCTTGTGTGGTTCAAATTTTTTTACATCTTTTATCTGAAGTCGTAACACAAACAAGTAGCTCACTTACGTAAATAATAAAACTTGACCATCGTTTCATGATGTATGTAAAATATGTATTGTGCGAATTAAACTTTGGAACAAACTTTTTTCCAACTGGCCAAACCGCAAGCACCTCTATTCGGTGGATTCAATCAAATTTAGACAGGGTTACCTAGTTCGACTTGATAATATTCTCTTCAATTGTCTACCAGAGTTCAGCAGACGAAGTACAAATTCCTGTGCATTTTCCAGCGACCACCCTTTGAAGCGAATGTTGGATCAGCCAGCCTTGTTCAATCGCTTCAACTGAAGTGTATATCAGTTCACGTGTAGAATTGTGTAAACTTGGATGAGAACAGCTTTATTTGAAAATATTCAACATTATAAGAAAGTTTGTAATGAATCGGTTATTGCAGCTTTCAGTAACGTTTCGCTTCTGACACAGAAACTTCGTCAGACTAAGGGCTTCAGTAAGAACAGGGTTCAAGTTTAAATTGCAATTATCTGACCAATCCAAAGTAATGGATGATAGACAGGTGAGATCAAGGAAAATTGATCCAACCCCTTCGGTCGATGCCAACCATGGATGTACATCGTAAGCGCATGATTATTTCATGCTTCACAGCGTTTAGAATGACTAAACAGTTCGATTTGAGAGTAAAACCTATCCCGCGTCGCTCACAGCCATAGGTAGTACGAGTAGGAACGGTAAAGAGAACTACGTTGGATGCTGTCTTAAGGTAATTCAATTCATCCCAGAAGCAAAAATACTCGCAAATTAATTCATACGTGAAAACGTCTATCTGACCTAGTATTAATGCACATTTGCCTAAGTCATGCAACAAAGGAGGGTAGTACAGCGCCTGACGTTTCTAAATAAAATACCGGCTATTTACATAACTTAAAATTCCGCTTGACGTCACGGACATACGGATAGACGTACACACATTCTAAAACAAATACTCTAAACAACGCTGGAGTGCCATTGTCATTTGACCATGCGTTGACGTGGTAAAAATGACGCAAATTTTGTGACGAACAGGAAGCGGGGACACGGTGGTCTAGTTTGAAAATCGGAACGATGGATTCATCCATACGTTTTAAAAATAACAATCCTAGCTTGCTGACATTCCTAAATTCAGTGTTAGCTTTACTGTTATTTCAAGGTCAGTGAATGGATTATAATTTGAAACCGATCAACAAAGGTTTTAATATGAAGATCATCGTGGTTCGGATATAACGACGATGGTTAGGTTAGACAGATAGAAGCTCAATTACGCAATCATCCATAACTATATCATACACAACGTAAAATGAAGAAAGGTGCTAGTTTAGCCAAAGTAGACAGTTGGATAAGATATGAACCAGAACTCTCATCATTTAACCAACACGTGTCTGATTTGCATCAGTAGTTCTTAGTAGAAAATGTGGTGTTCAATTCATACCGTTTTTAAAAAATACGATGAAACTCATTGTCCTTTAGAATTGCGCCCCAAATCCTAAGGTGCCTAAAATATGCATAGTCGATGGAACGCAGAACTGAGAATATTTTATGGTAGAAAAAACAATAAGCTTAACAAAACCCACACGATTACGAAGTATATATATTAGAAATATAAAATCTTCAAAGAATTATTGGGGACACTCTTGTACCGCATGTCTGGTCGTGTATTCATTGAGCTTCGAAGCAAAACATCAACGGATCCAGCGCAGGTTTCTTGAGCAAGATATGCCAAGCAGAACGAGAAAATATTACGGCGAATGACCAATCGAGAATGCGGAATGCTTAAAGACTTTGAATGTTAGCCTGTTTGAGTAAGGTCCGTATTAATCTTAGTCTTAGTTTTAGCATTCGCTCTTGGAAAAGGCGCATTTTTGTAACAGGAGACAGACTTGGTCACACAACGATAAATCCCGTCAAGTAGTTGAATATTCTTCCTCAGCCATGATGCTTAGGCCTGGATTATATAATTAATAACAAGACTTACATATGTATTAAGTAACCTGGATATGGTTTCAGGCGTGAAACTCATGAATTTTCTTTTTAGCAGACGCAATATACGGCGAGGTTTATTATACACTTTTCTCCAATGATATCCGAACTTGAGGTTACACGACACCCTGATCTTGTTCTGCGGCTGTCAAGACGAGATGTTGTATGTTAAGCTGATACAAATGGTGCAGAGATTTTAGAAGCCGCAGCATTATACATTTAACAGGATTGAAGGACAACTATGGTCTAAGCTGGAGCGGTATTATAATAAAGGTACAGATCCCGTTGTACTGCCATCGGTTGTTAATAGTCTCGCCTCTCCCCCCCCAATCCGCCCTCTATTCCCCCTTCGCCCCTCCCCCCACTTCATTCTTTAACTCTCTTTCCCACTTCCCCACCGCTTCATTCCCCCTCCCTCCAAACAACCCCATCCTTTACCATTGTGTAACCCGTTTCTGCACGCTTCCCCCTAAACCCCCGTATTCCGTCCTCCACCACCGTTCTCACCCCCTTTCCCTTTCCCCCCACTCATCCCACTGCGATCGCCCCCCCCCCACATCCACGTTCTCTACTCCCTCCCCCGACAGATCACCTTACACTCCCTTTCCCCCTACCAGATTATTTTTTACTATAATCGGAAAACTATAAAAATTACACCAAATGTGCTCCAGTACATCATTCATATACACAATGGAAAGAATTCCGAGCAACAAGACCTGTGGAACACTACTTCTGAGGTGCATTCTTCTAGAAAGGGTGTTGCGAACGCGAATTCGGAAGCAGCTCACTGATCTGCACGCCGTGAACTCTTTTAATTGATTTGTTTGCGAACAG
>JACCGJ010016929.1:0-15202 GCA_013407085.1 Atriophallophorus winterbourni | reverse complement strand
ACACACGTCATTTTTCGAATTTTTTTGAATATATTTTTTGAACGATAGGAAAATGTTAAGGAATAATAGAGATGATGCACTCTTTCCATTGATGTCGGTTCATTGCCATCGTTGCCAATGTGTCGAGCCATACACTCTCACCTTCTCTTGCACCCCATCCAGGCAAGCGCGCTCGTCCAACCCTAGCTAAACCAGAAGTGAGCCTTTTCAAGCCACTCTTCCATGTTAGTGGCTGACCGCCAGCCACTTTTTCCAGTCTGTACCAGCTGACGCATAAAGTGCTCGGAGTGGTAAGCGTTCGGGTTTCATGGGCAGGACGTGTCCCAACCAGCGGAGAAGACGTCGGTTAATGGCTGTCTGAAAGCGCGGAGTTGCAAACGTGGTGTTGCCACCGAACGTGAGCAATCCTTCGCAGACAACGTTGGTTGAAGACCTCAAGCCTCCTAACATCTGCGCGAAATGTCCAACATTCACTCCCGTATAGCAATACTGTTCTTACCGAGGTGGTCTAATCGGGCACTCAGCACATAGTGTCCCAAGACGAATATTTCTGGAGTGGTCGAACTAGAGCGCCGTAGAAGAAAGATTTATGTGTCTAAGGTAAACAGACACACACGCCGTTTGCACTAAAGTGACTAAATCACAACCAAAAGGAGCAAACAAACCAGCCCGATGAAGTGCTTCTTTACCAGTGCGGCTGAATAACTTTGGGTGGGGTTGAGTTTGTGTCCAAACAAAAGGCGGTTGTAAGTTTGTGGAGAAGCACAACGCACGGGAGATGGGTTACGTGCCAGGTTGCTAAGGTCTCGATTATCGTACAATTAAATCGTCAAGTTAGCATGATGCGCTGCAATATTGCACAACTGAATAAATCCAATTAAATCGGGATGAAATATAATGTGAATGGGTTGCCAGTCTAAGCTTCCCTCCCTCTGCTCATCAATCATTTTTGAATAACAATATACCAGCACCCCTAGTGGGCGATGACTGGCAAGAGTTGGAGCAGGCAGAACACGGAGATGTTTGACTAGATGCTTCGGTAATGAAGTTAACAATATGCCAAGAAAGTGAGCGATTACGTGGCAGTAGGAATAAGATTATGCATGCAGCATACAACAAAGAGTTGTCCGGCAGAGCAAGTTGCTGTTGAGCAACTGTAAAATAAAGAATGGAAGCAGAAAGAATTCAGCTCGCTATCACATGAAGCTCCAAATTCATGGCAATTAAGTTAGTATGGTGTTGTGCGCGCAGCCTACAAATACAACATGACTGCATATCCATTGATTTTGAGACTCGGAGCTTAATCTCATGATGAGTACAAACAGTAGGAGGCGGTCATTGGCAGCGAAGAGTACAGAGGATACGAGGAAAACTGAAAATAAATTGCAGAACAAAATAGAAGACGGGTATCTATCTTATCGTTGCACGGATGTGCAATCGTGCAGTACTTTGTGTTGTGTGGCTAACACCGTGCTAAATTGATTGGCCAGAGGTAGTGAGCTGCATGCTGAAACAGGCGGGAGTCTCGCTATCATTTCCTGTTCTTTTTTCTTCCTCATATCTGTCTAGGCCTGGGCAACCTGACAGTAACTTAGCCCACGTGCAGTCTCTGACTGTGCGGCACTTTGTCTGGATCAGGCTTGTGCTTTCATACCACCAAACTCGGATTTATGTCGATCAACTTCGACTAATTAAACTAGAAAATGAGCGACGTTGGTCAGATGAGACTGTTAAGTTATCTTCTAACCGCCGATGCTTTAAGGACTGGAATAAAAATTTCCAACTAAGAGACAAAACAAACTATCTGGAATCGCCCGCATAGTATGTCCCAAGTCTGAAGCACCACCAAGATTTTCTCACATAGAATTGTGACAGCGTTGTTAGGATCTCTGTATGTGCGTTAAATCCTGATACATGAAATGACCGTAGGATAATATAAGGCGAAGAATTGTATAAATCATAAAATCACAAGGCTAGATTCAGATGCAGTGAGGTAACATTATAAATCTCAAACTTTCTAATTCAACGTGAAATCGTCAAACACACACTGCGTATACCATGAATGAGAAGATTATAATCAAACTTACTTTCAACAGTGGCAATGGGTGTTGATGATTGTGTCCATTGGTCAATGGCTGGGAATTCCTCCACATCGCGCAGGCCCGAGCTCTTCGTTGTGCGGCGGTCAATATAACGCCGAACAACACATCGGTGTTCAAACTCCGTTCGTGTGCTTCGTCGAGTATCACATATTGATATCTGGACAAATCCGGATCCAAGAGCGATTCACGAAGCAGCATACCATCGGTCATGTAGCGGAGTCGTGTAGTTTGTGGGTTGGAAACATCCTCGAAGCGTACGCAGTAGCCCACAGGACCAACACCCACCGGGCCTTGGCCGATTTCTTCTGCAACACGCATGGCCACACTTACGGCGGCGACACGGCGAGGCTGTGAGCGACAGCATAAATCGCGTTTGGGAAATGACCCCAAAGAGAAAAGACGTCTTATCATTACAATATAAATTGATGGTATGTATGCAAGCCTGCCTTTTCTTTTCCAACTGCATGAGTTATTGATTCGTTTACGTGAGAAATCTCGGTCAAGCACAAAATATAAAAAGGGACGAATGTATGCCTGATCCAGGAAATGTTCCGCACAGTCATAGTACACGTGGGCTGAGATGGCGCAGAGGGGATCTTGTTTGACTCGCTATCTGTTAGATGTATGTACCATGTGATTCATCGCTTGCGCAAACTATGTGGATACAGTTAGGTTATGCCCCGTGCGCATTAAAAGAGTGGATAAATAAACCTAATCGTTGAACTCAACCTCAGAGACAATCCCAGTGAACGATTCAAATCGTGAAACGGAGCATATTTAGATCCCTTTTTGCAAAACAATTGTTACTTTGCTTGCTTGCTGCGTGAATCAAATTGTAAGTTGGCCTTAGCAATCATGATAGCATATCAACTGCGAAACGGTAACAACTGCTCATATTGAATGAATGAATGAATGAAAGCACAAGCCTGATCCAGGCCAAGTGCCGCACAGTCAAAGACTGCACGTGGACTGAGATACTGTCAGGTTGCCCATGCCTAGACAGATACGAGGAAGAAAAAACAGGAAATGATAGCGAGACTACAGCGTGTTTCAGCATGCAGCTCACTACCGGTGGCCAATCAATTTAGCACGATGTTAGCCGCACAGCACAGAAATGCTGCACGATTGCACATCTGCGCCAAAAATAGTTACTGCTCATATTAGTACAACTATGGATAGTAGTACATGATTCATTACGTCAATAACACATCCAAACAAAATAATTTCTCGCATAGCGGTGCAGTTAACTTTAGACAGAATTTTTTATATTGCACTAGTCACACCCTAGAAGGTGTGTAATAATAAGAATCGTCATCGGCAAAAAAGAAAACATCATGTCGCTAGTATGTATGTATGTATGAAAGCACAAGCCTGATCCAAGCAAAGTGCCGCACAATCATAGACTGCACGCGGGCTAAGATACTGTGAGGTTGCACATGCCTATACAGATACAGGAACGAAAATACAAATGCAACTAGTAAGTACAGGTGCTCGAAAGACACAGGACCTTGAAATAATTTGAAGACATATGCAGGGATAGAGCTAAGAAAGCCACGAATACAGTCAATAGTGGTGAATCACAATCATGAATCCAAGCAACATGCTTCAGTCATAGACTGGCTGAAATACTGTGAAGTTGCCCGGGCCTAGACAGATATGATAGAAGGATAACAACGATGAGACTCGTGATTCTGAATGAAGCAAATCACTGGTAACAAATCGATTTAATGAATTCCGTAACAGGTGGAGTATGGGGGTATGTATCCTGATCCAGGCAAAGTGCCGCGCAGTCAGAGACTGTACGTGGGCTAAAATACTGTAAGGTTGCCCAGACCTAGGCAGATATGAGAAAGACTCCAGCGAGTTTCAGCATGCAGCTCACTACCGGTGACCAATCAATTTAGACCAATGTTAGCTGCACGATTGCACATCCGTGCAGGTGGGGACGCTGTGATGAGGCACATGGAAGTGTGTCACATTTCTGCTGCTCAAATTAACGTTATAGTAGAACAAAGATTGTGACGACATCTAAAACACCATTGAAATAAACGAACGAGATAAGCTAATTAACTAACTTGTGTTATGGCTACAATACCGGAGGATAAATCATTGCACTCGTAGAGGAACTGGGGAATTTGGGTGGTCTTTCCGGAGCCAGTTGAACTGACTATAATGCAGTGCTGATGTGTGTTTATCGCTTCGAGTAGAGTGTCTTTGTGTTTCCATATTGGCAATTTCTTGCGTTGCTCCAATAAATTCGTTGGAGATGCTGAAACAAGTTAAGGATATTATTATGACAGTCTGCAACCGTTGCGAGAAAAACGAGAAAGAAGCAAGAGGCATATATATTCGTTTCTCTCTCTCGATATATATATGGTGTCGTACAATATAATGAAATGCCGAATAAATCAGATGGATAGAAACGAGATTTTTGTCGTCAATTATTTCAATTAAATTTAGTTCAAGTGGGACCAGAACTTATGCAATCTTTGCATTGGCGTGGTTGCCAATATGTGTAAATATACATTTTTCTCCCAAAAAGCGTCCCCGTCCAACCTCAACTAGACAAGAAATAATCTTTTTCAAGCCGATCTTCCAGCAAAAGGTTGACAATTAGCCACGTTTTCTCGAATATACCTGATAAAAGTAAACATACTCACAGTTATCAAAAAATACAATTGTAGGTTTAATTTGGCCCCAAGCAACAGTGATGTGATCAAGTTCTCAACATCGCAAACAACGAAACCGAAGTTTGGTAAGAAAATGATTTCTTTACTGGCGCTACTTCCCAAAAAAATCAAATGGTCATTCGATGAAGTTATCCACTTTTAGTGCGCACATCCTCTGCAATTCTAATTATTTCTTTTAGGTCTGGAAAACCTTACTGTATAAATCAGCATTCGCGTAGCTTGCAAAACTATGTAGAACATTATGTGCGATCTGCATAGTGGCCTAAAAATGAACGATAAAACGGTTTTGTACAGAATTTTTATTCACATCCTTTTAGTTCCGAACTTCAGATAATGCATTCGTTCCTGACAAACAATCGATTACAACAGCAAATGAGCTATATGTCGAAACACGCTGGATGCTCGTGGCCACTGGGCAATGACAATAACCAATATTTGAACCGTGGTCACTTCGATTATATTTCGAATAGCAAACTGCCAATTAGACCGCGCGATACTCCTTCACTTGGGATAGAAACACGTAGATACATTCACACACACACCCTATAAGCATATAAAACGTGAAATTAAACCACAGTATTTTTCGATAGTTTCACCGTCGACCTTACGAACTTCTTGAAAAATACGTTAACTAGTTAATCTTCTGGAAAGGTACGTTGTTTCGCGGATAAATAGCAACAATTCTAGAAATCAATGGATGGAATGACAACAACAAATGCAAATAAAAGGCCGCAGAATCCATCAGATGCTGGAATACCGTAAATATGCCACGAGCATTACTGCGTACCTACTTCCGCCTCTATCAGCTGGTGGGACATAGACCAACAACAAGGTTACTCCAATCATGACAGTCTTCTGTTCAGCTCACTAGTTGGTTTCACACTGAACCCATATTGGTCATATTTTTCTCACCATTTCTGTGCCCGAGATTATCGGGCATTTATTGTTTCCTTTATCTCCTAACTGCTTTTACGTCAAATTTTCTTGACCGATGCTTTCGGTGAGGTTTCAGAGGACATGGCCAATTTAATGTCATTGTCTTGCTGGGAGGGTTGGCATAACTTTCACAGGTCAACTGATCCCCCGCAGTTTCCAAAGGTACTAATTTGCAGATGCTAGATGACGCTGGACGGATGTCATTGTCAACCTTAATGTGGAACACATAAGTATTGCCTAAAGGCGTGTGGTTACGAAGCGTATAAAAGGATACGACAGAGGTCAAACTAATCACATTAGAACGTGACTGTGAGGCGTTCGATGGTGCCCGACAAAAAAGATTGTATATTATCAAACGTTACTTTCTAGTGGGAAACGATATTTTTGTGAATGAAAGTTAAATGCCCTCATAGAAAAAAAACGGAAAGCAATGACATTGTCGTCTGGGTACATGGTATGTTATGGTACGGTATGAAAGCACAAGCCTTATCCAGGCAAAGTGCCGCCCAGTCAGAGAATGCACGTGGGCTAAGATACTGTCAGGTTGTCCAGGCCTAGACAGATGTGAGGAAAAAAGAACAGGAAATGGTAGTGAGACTCCAGCCAGTTTCAGCATGCAGCTCGCTACCTCTGGCCACTCAATCTAGCACGGTGTTAGCCGCATAGTTAACATTGATAAAGGGTTTGATGTTTCAAATGAAGCTTGGAAAAAAGCGCATTGACTACGGCATGCATGTACGAAATCACAAGCCTGATCCAGGCAAAATGCCGCACAGTCATACACTGCACACGGGCCTATATAGATATGAGAAATTGAAATAAAATGGCAATGAGACTCCAGCGTGTTATCGCATGCAGATCACTACAGGCAGCAGATCAAGTTAGCATGGTTTTAGCTGCATAGCACAAAAGTGCTGCGTGATTGCACATCCATGCACCATGATTACGGAGTAAAATATGTATAAGTTATCTAGGAAATTCATTTGCCTATCCAGTACTCATAATTGAGCCACACTGTTAGCACTGCTGCATCTCATAAAAACGTTTAATTATCATCACAAGTCTTTTGTTAGCCTTGTTTACATCAATGTTCCTTATTGCGTGGATAAGTACTATTTCGGTAAAATAAGAGGTCAGCTTATGATGGACCTTCTATCACAGAGGTTGATGATATCGAAAGTAATTCAGGATAGTCCCATGTGTGCTTATAAAATAGTTTAGCCAAGCGCAGATTAATTTACATGTTATGAAAACAACTTATCGTTAAATTATCGGTATATTTTCCGAGATTTTGTAAACAAAATTCTAGTAAACCATGTATAGATAGCTCCCGAAGCATCTTACGGGTTACGGAAATTTATCATCATAAACAAGGCTGTTGTTTGTGTAATCGTAGTGTGAATGTTCCAATTTTGACGGTTTTGTACGTCGCCAGTGAGGTGAATTGAAACCGCTCGGTTACGTAGCATCTGATTTCAACTCTTGCTACAACCCCTTCTGTTGTAGTTTGCATACCAGATATTTTTAACGATTAAAGCGTGAAGATTAGGCTTTAGTATTCTGATACCCAAAATCAAATGATCCCAGAACAGGATGCAGCACGCATACACGTCTAAATTCTAAATGATATTTTAAAGCAAAATCAAGGATCTTGTTATCATGTTGTGCGCACTATGTACATATGTATAAAATCACAAGCCCAGATCAAGGAAAGGTGCCGCAAAGTCTGGTGGGCTAAGATAATGTCAGGTTGCTCAGATCTATACATAAATGAGAAAATAAGAAAATCGCCGTGAGACTCCAGTATGTTTCGGCATGCATCTCAGTGCATTTGGCAAATCAATGTAACACGGCATAAAACTATAATACTGCACAAAGTAATGTGTTGCTCACATTCGTCGCTTGACCAGGAACCAGTGATTCTGTGTTTGAACACCGTGGTCCGTTGTACAGTGGCATTCAAGTATAACTTTGTTTATAACACTGCACAGTTTCGCATTGGCGACAATCATAATTACGCAAAATCGGTTATTGAAAACTACTTAAATGATTACAGGAAAAATACAAAATATCATAATAACACAAACGTTTTCGCGATATTGGGGGCTAGTTCATCAATGGTTCAGCGCGACATTTTACCTATATGCCGTTATCAACGGGTTCACATGTTCAATGGTAATGTGGATAATTTTTGATTCCAAATCGGTATATTGAGATGGCGTATAAAGCCACACTTCAGTTATATCTTAAAATCGCAAACCCTAGTAGTTTTAAATTAGTAGCAATTAACAGGAGCTGCTTTGAGCATAACTTTTCCATGTATTCTGTGTATATGTTCTTCGTTTCTCACGTTTAACTTTCGATGTAGCGACACATTAAACATTGCAAATATCAAGCTGGGTGGGGTTCAATGTGTTCAAGTAGCACGTCGACTATCGAATAGGTCAACGTAAGAAACAGAAATACTATACTAGGTTCGTGTAAAAACACTTGCTTCCGTATCCGAACAAAAAATGAAGGTCGTTTTGAAGAGAGCAGTCACATTATTTAACTCGTTTGGTAAACTGTAGTGCAGTTGATGACACATTACATGAAACGTTTAAAAGTTGGAGTAAATTAACCAACTATCTGCTCGGGTATTTTCTCACATGGTATGAAAGCACAAGCCTGATCCAGGCAAAGTGCCGCACAGTCAGACTGCACGTGGGCGATATTACTGTCAGGTTGCCCACGCCTAGACAGATATGAGTAAGAAAAAGAACATGAAATGGTAGTGAGACTCCAGCGTGTTTCAGCATGCAGCTCACTACCGGTGGCCAATCAATTTAGCACGGTGTTAGCCGCACAGCATAGAAGTACTGCACGATTGCACATCCGTGCAATTCTAAAATGTGTATGTTCTACAGATGAGTTAAACTAGTAGCTGATGATAAATGGCATCTTGTGCAAAAACGAACTAAATAACTAGTGTTATTTATTGAAAAACTTAAAACGAATATGAACAAAAATGCTCATTTGTATGTATTTCTATTACACCCCACGACCGGTTTCGTTTTCACGATGGTAAACGATTAAGATTTCGATGCTGTAAATTTGCATATTTCAACATTTATATATATTTAAAACTGTCAACTACTAGAGAGCGTTCAAGATTTAGCTACCAGAATGGTTCAGGGTGTGGTTAAAAATCATGCAGGGAATAATTAATCTCAATAAGTTTGTTCTCATTTCAGCGTCAACATGATTGGAAGCTGAATTATCCTGAAAAACCCATAGGCACTGGTGAAAATAAAAATTTAATTTCTTGAGCTATAGAGCTTTCAACTCGGTGGCGAACTCTAAAGCTCGTCAAAAACTATAGTTGCCTAACTCCGAGAGGTCTGTTCAGTGTAAATTAAAATTCTGGAAAAAGCTTCCTGGAAACCTGATTTCTTACACTTCCATGGACGTGGTTAAAGGAGTTTGGACGACTAGTAAATTGAGGTATTCTCTAGCTGAAGACCTGAACTGGTGACCATTTTTAGACGCATTGCACATAAAAGGTTCCCGATTTTGCATACATTTTATTCACTGCTGAAACCTTAAATAAAATAGTAGGAAAAATTCGTAGTTCATAGTTCAACGCTTTGACTTTCTGAACGATGCGCTGTAGCTAAGCCTTTACGTGCATTTTCGGACAAAACATTTCCTTTTCCAGTCTCAGCAATGAAAACCTGCCCACACGAAAAAAGGGTCGAAAAACTCTCAAACTAGTGTCGCCAGTCGAAACCTGTAGATATATTAAAAAACTAAAGGAAGCAACTATAGCAGAATTTAGCCTCATCAAATGTATTAGAACGAAATAAATAAGGGACATTCGATTTTTTTCAACAACCAGTAATCCGACAAATAAAAACGTGGGCCACCGTGGAAAAAACAAACATCATCACGCAATAGAAACGATATGTTTTATAAGGAAGTCACACAAGCGAAAAGTTTAACTGCGAGGCACTCACGCGACATTGCATTGTTTTACCTTGAATTAAAAAATACCGCTAGATTATTTTGGATCATCAGTTCAGTTCATAAAAGTTTGCGAAGGAAGATTTGTGGCTGAGTCGTCAATGAAGCGTCCAGATTTATGTAGGGATAATGCAACAGAAGAGCGTTTATCACATCAATCCATAACTTCACAAATGTTTTCTGTTATGAGTGTAACCTGGAATGCAACAGAAAAACTCACCTAACCAGTTCAGTTCAGTTTGCACAGGACAGTATGTGACTAACGAGCGTCCAGAATTTCTTTCGGTGGAAAGCTGCAGAGAAGCAACCACCACTGCCAAATCGTTTTTTCTTATTGTGATTTGGATATCCTCGGACGATCGCGCGCCAAGGGATGAGCCAAGCGACCAGCGATTCCGAATTCCGTCTGTGGAAAGCTTCAAAGGAGCGCCACCACTGCCAAAGTTGGTTCATTTTCCTCTGGTATTCTCGTCGTATGCGAAGGTACGTCCGATGTTTTCCAGGCCGTCCTTTGGTCCCAGAATTTGTAGCTGCGACTGAGAAAAACGGAAAGGGTTTCTCTTCACAAAGCTGGTGAGAGGTTAGCTATGGAAAATTGGTTCAGTTCAGGTGAATAGAAGCATTAGTGCTTTCTAATGACAGCATGAAGATCATAACAACTATTTAATTATGGAGAATAAATAAGAAATACAAAAGGCTACACAGATTCGACTCCTTTCTTGAAACTTTCTCCCGAAGTGGAACGAACAACCTCTTTATGAAGACGATCCTAAACTGAAGAAGTACTGACGACCATTAGACGTAACATGTCGGTTTGCCAGTTTTACTTAGTGGCCACGAGTACCATCAATTTCCCAGCTTGAGCATTAGGGTAAAGAAGTCGTTTAATAGAACATCTCTAATCCCATTCAAGATCATTAAATTTTCAATAAATTCACCTCCTATACGACGGCGTGCTGGATAACTTTCCCATCGCTCATTCTGAATCGTGAGAGTTGCGATACGCTGTGTACTTTTAGGTCAAACGATGGCATAACGATTGGACACAATATTTTGGAAGTTGCTGAACTTATGCCGTGTAAAGTGACAGTGAAATTTGGCAAATCATTATTCTCTTCATCACAATATACGTATTTTTTCACTATCATTATGTCGCATTACAAGCATTAGAAATCTTCAAGAGCAGCATTACATTACATCTTAATTGAAAATCGGTGTTTCTTGACGACATTATGTCCACGGTACAGAATGTATAAAACAAGATCGCATCCGTCACGAATAACCGGTCACCTGTTTGGAAATTTTGCAATCTTATAGAGCCTCTTACCATTCTACTTGACCCTAATTATGTGTTGCACTCTGATTTACTTCAACACACAGGTCGAATCGTTGGGTTGATGACCTCAAATATTGAGCAACGTCGAAGCCTTGCTAAAAATCTTATAATTCTCAATGTAGCTTACAGATAACCTTAAGTCAAGCATAAAATATATTTTTGTCGCAAAATGCCTCCCCCTAGACTCATAATCTGTAACTATACTCGGAAAACATTCTAATCGTAATAGTGCCACTATTTTAATAAAATTTGTCGACAAAAATTATGCATTGCCTATCATTAATAATCAACGAGTCTTAAAACATTTGTAAAATTTTCAAATGTGTTGATCAAGCCTGACAACGCACCTTTAGAACGAAAGTGTCTTCGCATGTCTTATAAAGCTGTGAAACACTCAACGGATATCACCAACCTCTTAGAAATAGATGTTGTTGATAATTCGACATCAGCTTTTGCACTCCAAACTCTAGCTTCTGATAACATTACTATATCAGTTAACATACACCAAAAGCTAAACCGAAGTTAATCATTGATGCCACAATGTCAACTTATGGCCCTAATAGCAAAGTGCCCACTGATAAAACCGTCCTCGCTGGTTTACAGTCCCTGACTCGATTTTTAGTGAAAACTACTGAAAACGTCCTGCTCCCTGTTTTCAAAGCAAATTCGCCTAAACAACGTGGTGGACTGCTCATCAATAGGATGCATATGGCCGGACGAAACATTGATGAAAAACCACCATATTGTTTATATACTCATCACCACGTACGTAGAAGATTTCAGGTTATATCTGGACCATTTAATCCTATTTTTCACCCACAATGTCTTTTTACTCCTAAACAGCCCTACTACTATCCTCCTTCAAGACCCTACATTTATCCACTTCAAAACACTTCAGGTCTCTTAGATCAGCTCCCGTCATGAATTGGAACCTGTTAAGTGCTTACCTTAAACTATTTCAAATCAGGTATGGGCCAATTGAAAAGTTTTCCCTACATTACAAAACCCCTTTCCTATATTAGCACCATCAATTTCAGAAAAATCGTTTACCTTGCTTTCAGTTACACATGTGAAATATCCTAAAATTCGCCTTCTATTATCTAATGTTCGGTCAATTATTTCTAAGCTCCATACCCTTCAACATTCCTTGCTCTCGAACCTGCATTAAATAATTTTTATAACAGAAACGTGGACAACTCTTGACGTTCCCAATGTTTCACGTGAACATGCCAACTATGTTATGTTTTGTAGAGACCGCACCCACACTCGTGGTGGTGGTATTCTCATTTATGTTTGTACATATTTTCCGGCAGAAATGCATAGTTACGGTATATTAGATAATCTAGAGGACTCAATTTGTTCTCCGTACCTTCTCTTGATGCTCTCATAGGTTATATTTACTAACCGCCATCTCAATCCACACTCACATTTAATAAGCTTATAAATATCTTTACTGAGACATCCCTTGTCCCCCTCCTTTGCTGGAGATTTTAACAAGCTACACATCTGCTACAAGTACCCCCATTCTTCAAAGAAATTCTCATCTTTCTCCAAAACGCATATTGTTTTAGCTTTACCACAATCTGTGATGATGTCTACAAAACCATCCAGCGTTTTATATTTGATCTTTACTTTAGCAGTGATATCACCAACTTTGAATAATTAGCTCCACTACTGGGTTTCCCTCATAATATGATAACCTGCGTTCTGCGCATTTTTCAAAAACCAGCACATATACACAATGATTTAAAAGTTTATATCGACTGGACTTAGTTTTCAATTCTTCTTAGAACCTACGACTGAACCGAATTCTTTCTTTCCTCAGACATCAATCGCATCTCGTCGATTTTTATTGATAACATCCCGGCCTGCTTTCGAAGTTCGTCTACCTATCATATCAGGAAGCAAGACAGCAAGTGGTACAATTCCTGGAGACTTTCAAACAACAGGTTACCATGTGTTTTCTGAAAAATCTATGTGATATCGTTAGTGCTCATAATTACCAAAGTGATCGCGGATCCGTGCGGAGTGATTAATTAGACCTATAAGAGTAACCGTATCCCATCAAATAACCGTTATCGAGATGCGATTAATCAATTGAACGACTCGTATGAAGCTATTTTGCATTTTAACTACTGACATCTGATAAGTAAGCAGATAAAATTTACAATATAAAGTTTGTAACAATATCGTTTACCCTTTACAGTGACAAGTTCATTATCATTCGCACTTCTTCCTTATAATCTTTTTCAATTTTGGCTCCCAGATAATTCGCATCCTGATGAAACTTCATTACTATGTGACATTTTGCGAAAAAATCTATATTTTTATTCGCTGTAAATTTACCCTTCATTTTAAACGGAAAATGTCTAAAAAGCCCGCTTGTTACGGTCATTTTACAATTCTATTTTTTATTTTGTTGTACACACATTGATAACCTGATCATATTTTGCCTTGGTTTACCAAGAAGATAGTATTATTATTAATTATAATACATCAGTTTTTCTGCTTCATAGCACTGATTTCAGCCGAAAAACTACCTTGCTTGTACGTTATGCTGCTGCAGGAAATTGGTTCTCTCACTGTATTCAGCAGTAGCCAATACTCTTAATTCCTTAGCACTTTGTACCGAGTTAACGATAAGAGAATTTCCCGGCACCTGGACCGAAATAAGATCAACCAGTGCTGACAAGAGTTGGCTCTTATTGAGGTTCAGATGTAGCTCCCACTGGTAAAACCAGTTTATGACCAGCTCTGAGACGTGCATCAATGATTCTTCATCCGTTGATTCCGTGAACTTCACATGTGCCATCCAACCGATTGAAAACAGTTTCTCCCATATGGTTTTTTACGTTATTCCTGAACTGCTCAGTAAGCAAACAAATTCCGTTTTACTACCTATGTCATTCGTAATTCCCGTATTATTCTGTGGTTTTTGTACAACTATATGCTTTGTAGACCATGAAATTGAATTGATTACATTGAATTTAATCAAATCCTCGAAAATAAAGCATTTATCACTTCAAGGCACATGGCAAGTCATCAATGAAAATCATGTATAGAAAATGGATGAGTAACGAACCTTGATGTATCAAACTCACCACGTTGGTTTGGTTAGACAACCTGTATCCTACTGAAACTTTGAATATTCTACCTGTTGGCAATGCTTTTATCCAAGCAATTAGAATACCCCGTATGAATTTTGCTGCTAGCTTGCTTTTTAGAAGTCGGTGATTCACGGAATCGAAAGCTTTGCTAAAATCTAGGTAGTTAATTCAACACAACAGTTCTGAGTAGGTTTCGAGTTGAGCCAAGGAACCAGAAATTAAGATAGCTTATATTGGATCCATAGGTCATCCCGTTTACAGGTAGAACTACTAACTTCACTGATCTACAAGAGCGAAGCATGCTTTCCTTGTAACTCTTTTAGATACCTACAATTTCCATCCTAGTTATCACTTACATTTGAATCGCTAGAGAACTGGAGAAGAGATTTTGAAGTCTGTAGAAGTAACTCTCAGTCGGGCCTTTAGTTTCGTTTATGTCGAGCGGAGATTGTGTCAAAACGGATTACCGCTCTAAAGCCGAGCGGTATTTCAACTGCGTAACGGCTTCTAGCTGGGACGACAATATCAAATCAAGATTAGATGAATTCCATCCATGACGAAGCCTCGTGGGATTACATATATACTGGTGCAACGCATGATTATGGAGCCATTCGAGAAATCTTTCGTATACCTCGGTGACTACACATGGAGGGACGTGCCAGTCTATGTGTGAGAGGATAAAATCACCTAAGATGAGTTCACTAGTAACTGGGTAAAACAGACAGTCGTGCGACTAAATGAGCTGTGTAATCTGCTGCTAGGCTGCATTGTGACGTAGACACAAGCAATTACGAGGGATGACTTGTAGCGGGTCAGGATAGTCTTAACAATTTAGACGTTTTTAATGGCTAGAGATATACCAATACGCATTATGTGGAAACCATACTCTAAGAGTATCGCGTCTAATGACGAGTTATTGTTTGCTGATGTTAATTGGTACATCTTCAAGCGCAGACAGCCAGGTCTCAAAAAGCGCTTCATCCTTCGAGTGAAACACAGCCACACTAAGAGAGAGTTCTGTTAACTTTT
>JACCGJ010016928.1:0-11451 GCA_013407085.1 Atriophallophorus winterbourni | reverse complement strand
TTCAAGTTCAAGTTGCACAGGGCTGAAGGTGGCTAAAAGCCAATCACGCGCCCAGATTTCCTTCGACGGTATGCGGTTGAGCACCCGGCACTTCGATATCGAGTATACAGTTCGTAATTTTCACACGTTCTTGTTTCCGAATATCTGGAAAGTAAGGTAGGGTTTCTCTTCACCAGCACGGTGAGAGGTCAGCTATTCAGGAAACAATGCAATAATATGCGTGAACAATGTGTGGTGTATGAAATCACTAGCCTAGTTGAGGTAAAGTGAAAAACAGTCATAGACTGCATGTGGGCTAATTTACTGTCAGGTTGTCCAGGCCTAGACAGATATGATAAAAATGTAAAAATACGTTTTTTTAAAGTTTTTTATTAGACAATATGTGGAAATATGATAGACCATTTAACGTCTAATTCCCTTTTGAAGCTCAACACATTTGGGAGGCTTACTATACAATCTGGGAGCTTGTTCCAGAAGTTGACCACACGGTTGCTGAAAAAAGTGATCACGTACCAGCAACCTGGGCCTACTCTTAAGAAGTTTCATGGAATTACCCCTTGTAGCTGCTTTAGGGGCAAGTTTAAGGATTTCAGTAATATTATCACCTGTAAGACCCTTTAGAATCTTGAAGGCTTCTATTAGGTCACCTCGCAGCCGCCGTCTCTTTAGTGAGAACAAACCGAGGTCCTTGAGTCTAGCCTCATAGGTTTTACCTACCTGACCCTCAACCATCCTAGTCGCAAGGCGCTGGACCCTTTCGAGACATGCTATATCCTTTTTTAAGTACGGTGCCCAGGATTGCACGCAGTATTCCAAGTGAGGCCGCACGACTACTTTGTATAAGGGAATGAAGATTGAAGGTTTTCGACAAGATAACGCTTAGCGAAGTCTGAACAATTCTCTGCGAGCCTTGTTTGCAGCTTCGGCACATTGAGTAGCCCATTTAAAATCGCCTGTTATAGTAATGCCAAGATCCTTCACTTTCTGAGCAGCAGCTATTCTGATAGTTCCTTCACCAACTTCTAGTTGGGTTGTCGCTAAATCAGTCGTCAGAAGACAGCTCTTCCCCAAGTTTAGTGGCAAGTCCCAGGTCTTTGTCCACTCGATTACTTTTCTAAATCAAAGATAAGCGTATCTCTACTGTCGGTTCCTAGGATCTTAACATCATCAGCAAACAGGAAGCAGCGTCAACTCGAGCACGCTGCCAGGTCGTTTACAAAAATAAGAAAAAGTAATGGACCAAACACCGAGCCTTGAGGCACTCCACTGAGAATCAGTGATTCCTGCGAGCACTCCCCTGCAATTCCAACGTAGTTAGTGCGATTAGTTAAGAAGCTGTCTAACCATCGATGTAAGTCACCTGTGACGCCACACATACTTAGTTTGTGCAGAAGGTACCTATGGTTCACCGAGTCAAATGCCTTTTGAAAATCAAGATAGCAGACTTCGACTACTCTCCCTTCATCGAGGCGTAATGTCACTTCGTCAAGAAAGCTTAGAAGATTGGTTAGGCAGGACCTTCCTTTCCAGAATCTGTGCTGGGCATCGGATAGAAGGAATTGGCTACCAAATGAATACATACCTGGTGCCGAATGATTTTTTCCAAGCACTTGCAAAGAATGCTTGTCAGGCTTACTGGCCTGTAGTTGCGTACATCCGAAATGGAACCCTTCTTGTATATGGTCATTCTTAATCGAAAACAGATGAGATAAAACCCTGTTTAAGCTTCATCATAGCAATAAACATGGGTGACTTTTGCTGACAAGGCAAACCCTGAGATTAGAGGAACACCACTATATCAAGTCAATTCGTCTCAACAAATGCTGATATAACGCGCTTTTGAATTGCTGTTCTGATGGTAGAGACCGAGCCCTTTCGGTAGAGAGTTCCAAGTGTTAACCACCCGCGTGGATAGCGTGCTAGCATTACTCAGCTTTAGCCTTCTGGGCTTCTGCAACTTAAGGTCATATCCACGAGTCCTCGACTCACCTACTAACCGGAAGTACCGGAGGAACTCGTCTCCATATTGACCGAGAAGAATACGGCGTGTCATGAGCAGGTCAAATCTTTCCCTTCGAAGTTCTAAGGGGTATAGTTTCAGTAAGCTCCTTCTATCCTCGTATGCGAGTTGGCGAATTCCACGAACAATCTTAGTGCCCAAACTTTGTACCCTCTCCAAGGAGTCGCTTTCGCCTTTAGACTGAGGAAATGAAAAAGGTAGCCAATGTTCCAACAGAGAACGAACATACGCAGAAAAACGTGTATGGAACATTTGCTGGGTAATGGTCGCAAATAAACGCCGAATCGCCAAGAGCATCCTGGTAACGCTCCTTATTCTCCGACGAGTGTCAGTCTTCAACTTCATGGAATCCGTAACCAGAATCCCTAAGTCTTTTTCGACCGTCACCGCTCTAATAGGCTTACCTCCGATAAATATTCACCACCAGTGTCATCGGAGTATATTCGCATGACCACTGTCTTGTCCTCATTTATAGGCAGTGACCAGCGATGTGTCCAGCTGACTAAGGCATCAACTGCTTGTTGCAGTTGCTTGTGTGCATCGCAGGAACTGACAAAGGCCCACAGTTTCAGATCATCTGCGAATAATAGACAATCGATAGCTACCGCGTACAGAATATCATTCACGAAAATTTTGAATAGCAATGGGCCAATGACAGATCCCTGCGGCACTCCGGAGCTTGCTATTATTTTTGAAGACAAAACTCCATTCACCTCTACACGGTCTGACCGCCCATAATTAGAGGCTCCGCTCGGTTCAAACCATTACATTTCGGGTTATAGTTTTTGAAGAAGAAGAAGTGCAGTGCAGTGCCCCAAACTGCTTACGCAGAAGGTTTAATTCCTGGATAATTTGATCCAGTGTGAGTGAGCCAGCAACATTTCCATTTTTCTCCCGTTGAGTAGTGGCTTTGCTGGTCTTAATGCGCCTTTTCGGAGTTCCAGCTACGTTGACGACGTTAGGAGAGGAAACTTGCTTTGGAGGACGAGGTAACTGGCAAACTATGTCTAAATTCTCAGTGGATGGAATTTTTCCACCTTTTTGTTTGCACGCTTTTTTGATGATCTGGCTCCATTTACCACCTTAGGAGAGGTAGCTTGCTTAGAAGGACGTTGTAACTGGTCAGAATTGTCAGCTATCCCCTTGTCTGTCGTTTTCTTAAGTTTAAGTTTCTTTCAGTTCAGTTCATTTGCACAGGACAGTAAATTGCTAACGAATAAATCGAGCGTCCAGAATTTATTTCGGTGGAAAGCTGCCGAAAAGCAACCACCGATGCGAAAGCGTTTTTTTCTTATTGTGCTTTGAATATCTTCGACGATCGCGAAGCTAAGAGATTATCCGTGTTGTATTTGCGAAGCAACTCGTTATGAATGATGCTGGAAATTTTTTTTATGTTCACTAGGTCGGTGAGAGGTCAGCTAAAGAACAGTTGTGTATTTGAAAAACAGAACTCCAGCATTTATTTACCAGAGAACGCTAAAAATGGTAAACCACCTAATCTTGCATAGCAATTAGGGTGATAATCCAATCGCGCGTCCAGAATTTCCTTCGGTGGAAAGCTTCAAAGGAGCGCCCACCACTGCCAGAATTGGTTTATTGTTCTCCGGTATCCTCGTCGTATACGATGATACGTCATGTGTTTTCCAGGCCGTCCATCGGTTTTAGTATTTGTAGCTGCGAATGAGTAAAACGGAAAGGATTTTTCTTCACCAAGCCAGTGAAAGATTGGCTATAAAAATTGGTGCGTACATTTAAAACATGACATTTTAATCAAGGCATTATATAACAGGATATTTTTGTTTCTTACATTGTGGTTGAGACCATATAAACTTAAAATGAACATAAAATGTTTGCTAGTTCTGCCGATAGTCGACCTGCATATTCATGAAAAAATCTGGGAAAAGCTCATGCCGCAATGCATTTAAACCCTTTTTGAATGAACCCACTGAAATGCAAGCGTTTAGTTCCTCAGGCAGCTTGTTCCAGAAGCGTATCAATCTTTTACTGGAGAAGTGTTGCCTAAGATTCAGACGGCTGCATTTTTTCACGATCTTCAATGTATGTTCTATAGTTGAAGGATTGATCGCTCGAGAGAACAGGTTTTATCAACCCTCGTCGCCTCAGCATTTCAGGATTTTGAAGTTTTCTATTAGGTCGCCCCGTAGACGCTGACGCCAAAGGAAGAAGTGACTTAAAGAAATCAGACGTTCTTCGTAGGGTGTTCCAACAATAACTTCAACCACTTTGATAGCCAGACAGTGAACTCTCTCAAGTAGTAATATGCATTATTGGAAGAAGGGGCTCCATGTTTGAAAACAGTATTCTAAATTCAGCCTGACAATCCTGCGACCATTTAATGACCTTTTTAATATCTCTCAACAAATCATCGTGAACACTGTATCCGGTTAATTAGACATCATCAGCAAACATGTAGCAGGCACATGACAACAGCGATGCCAGATCATCGATGAAGATCAGAAAGAGTAGTTGTCATAATACTGAACCGTGTGGGACCCCATTGGTAGCTGTTGCGAATTCAGAGGTAGTATCGTCTACACGGACCTGGAAGGATCTATCACGAAGAAAACTGGTTATCCAATCGTAAAGCTTACCAGATACGCCTTTGGCCACGAGCTTCATATCTAGGATCCTGTGACTAACCGAGTCAAAGACCTCACTAAAGTCTAAGTAAAAGACCTCCACCCGTCCGCTTTCATCCAGTGTCTTGGAAACTTCATCCGAAAAGCATAGAAGATTCGAGAGACACGACTTTCTTTTGAGAAAGCCATGTTGAATCGTGCTCAATGAATAATTGTGCACGAGATCGCTGCACAAACGATCCCTGATAAGTCTCTCCAAGGCTTTACATAAAACACTAGTCAACTTTACCAGTCGGAAATTCTTAACTGTGTTTGCGCAACCTCCTTTTGGAATGGGTACGACAATGGCTTTCTTCCAGTCATTTGGTAGGATACCTTGCAGATCGATTCGTTGTATAACCTACAGAGACTCTCTGCTAGTATCTTAGTTATTTCCTTTACAATTTCTGAATGCACATCGTCAGGTCCGGCGGATTTATTTCCGACTAGATTTTGTAGGACCCGAGCGACGTCATCCGCGTAAAAAACTACCTTACTTAGAGAGACACTCATTTCCGTACTATAATTTGGGACTGAGTGAATCGCATCACCGCCATCCATTCTATATACGCTTTGAAAATAATCCAGCAAATCTACTGCCTTGTCGGGGTCAAAATAGGCCTGCTCGCCATTGTCAAGTTGCACAGGCCTGAAGGTGGCTAAAAGTTAATCACGCGCCCAGATTTCTTTAGACGTTATGCGGCTGAACCCTCGACACATCGGTATTGAGTATACCGTTCATACGTTTCACATGTTCTTGTTTCCGGATATCTGGAAAATAAGGTAAGGGTTCTCTTCACCAGCACAGTGCGAGGTCAGCTATTCTGAAAACAATACAATAATATTTCTGAACAATGTTTTATGTATGAAATCACTAACCTAATCGAGGCAAAGTGCAGCACAGTCATAGTCTGCATGTGGGCTAGGATGCTGTCAGGTTGCCCAGCCCTAGACAGATAAGAGATGAAAAATGGCACAGTAAGTTTTTTAAAATGTTTTTCAATGTTTTTTTAGAAAATGTACGGAAAAATGGTAGGCCATTTTGCCTCAAATTCCCTTTTAAAGCCTAACGCATTTGAGAGGTTTACTATACAATCTGAGAGCTTGTTTCTGAAGGGGACCACACGGTTGCTGAAAAATTGTTCACGTGCCAGTAGCCTAGGTCTACTCTTAAGAAGTTTCATAGAATTACTAATTGTTGATGTTTTAGTGGCAAGTTTAAGGAATTCAGAAATATTATCACCCATGAGACCCTTTAGAATCTTAAAGGCTTCTATTAGGTCGCCTTGCAGACGCCGTCTCTTTAGCGAGAACAGATCCTTGAGTCTTGGCACATAGGTTGTACCTGTGTGACCTAGTCGCAAGGCGCTGGGCACATTCGAGACATGCGATATCTTTCATATGCACGGTGCTCAGGATTGAACACAGTATCTCAAGACTACTTTTTACAAGAGAATGAAGATTGAAGTTTTTCGGCATGACAACGCTGAGCATAGTCTAAAAATTTTTTGCGAGACTTGTTTACTGCCTCGGCACATTGACTAGCCCATTTAAATCCTCCTGTTACACTAATACCGAGATACTTCACTTTCGGAGAAGCAGCAAATCTGACAGTTCCTTAGTCGACTTCCATTTTGGTTGTCGCTAAATCAGTCGGCAGAACGCAGCTCTTCCCCTAATTTATTGGCAAGGCCCATGTTTTTTGTCCACTCGATTACGTTTTCTAAAACAGAGATTAGCCTATCTTGACTGACGATTTCTAGGATCTGAACCTAATCAGCAAACAGGAAGCAACGTGAACTCAAGCAGGCTGCCAGGTCGTTTACAAAATAAGGAGAAGTAGTGGACCAAGCACAGATCCTTGAGAGACTCCACTAATTTTTCTTAGCTTGTGTAGAGGATACCTATGGTTAACTTTGTCAAAGGCCTTTTGAAAATGTATTTAGCATACATCGACTACTCTACCATTCATCATGCGATAATGTCACTCCAACAAGAAAGCTCAGAAGATTTGTTAGGTAGGAACTTTCTTTCCAGAATTCGTGCTAGGCATCGCATAGTGAGGAAGTGGCTACCAAATATTTACATATCTGGTGCCAAATGATTTTTTCCGAGCACTGGCAAAAAATGCTAGTCAGGCTACAGCCGCTCGTTGCCAGTCATCCGGAAGTATAACCTAGTGTAAGGTAGTTGCAAAAGTATTGACGATTGCAAGGCTAACTATATTTGCGAGCGGTTGAAGAATAACCCGACGTATACCGCCCGACCAGTCGTCTCAGTTTTATCCAGCTGCGACAGAACTATAGTGACCATTTCCTGATTAAGCTCCAACGAGATAAAGAGAAGTGCCATGTGCTCGTGAGTTTCTAAACGGTTGCCTGAATCACGCTGATAAACACTGCAGAAGAATGGATGCAAAGTATCGACTTTACCTGTGCAGTCAAAGCCGTGTTGCCATCATCCAGCACTAACGTAGCTATTACTTCTCTTAAAGATCGTTTGGACTGAAAATAGCCATAACAAGCTTTCAAGTTAATCTTTTCTTTTGTGGCAAGTCTGGATTCGATGTCCCTGTTAGCTTTTCTTTGCTGCGCAACAGTTGACTTTTTGATCTTTATGTACTGCAGTCTAGATCTGTGAGCTCCAGAGAATCAGTAAGCCATCAAGCTACGGTCACGCCTTCTGATAGCCCTGCTAATAGACACGCTCCATTGGTGGGGTTTCCTCGCGTTCTAAGTGGTTGTAGAGGAGCAAAATTTTCCTGTATTTGTAAAGGATGCCATCTTATAATTTTTCACCTTATTTTAAAACTATGTTCCAATTCTATTGGTTCCCAAATTAGATTCATTGCCTTTGTTTGTAGATTGACGATGTCCATTCGACTAAAGTTGCGGGACATCTTCACTCGGTGACTAGGGTGCACAGGGAATAAGTTCGGCCGCATTTCGAATGTTTGTTCAGGCATGGTGTCCTCACAATAAAAAATCCTTCGTCTTGAATGCCTACAGCTTCTCGCAACTCGCATGATTGCGGGTCAGCGAGGGAAACCATACGCTGCACGCCTGAAGTATCTAGATCTTTTCTTCCTTAGGCGCCGTCGTTCAAGAGATAACTCAATTAAAACCTTCAAGGCATTGGAGGGTTTAAGTGGCATGCCATTAAACAACCTCTTAACCTTAAGTCCGGAGATGGACACGTCGGACCATTTAATTAAAATTGCGAGGAAGCGATGTCGGCTGGACTCCAGGAAACACTTTTTCAGCCTTAAGGTGGAAAACTTAAGGAACATTCTCCCAGAAGAACTTATATCCTGCAGTTCCGTCTCGAGTTTGAGGCAGGGTTTGAACCACAAATGGGGTAAGTTTTTTCCTGAATATGCTCCCTAATCGCTATACAAGCTTTGGTAGATCACATTTCAGCGTTATCCCGTAAATCAAGTAAATGCTAAAGTTTTATGTTTTTTATACACGATTCTACTCAAGCTGATCTCTCACAGTTCTGGTGAAGAGAAACTGCTTTTTTCCAGCATCGGTTATAACGTGGTGCTTCCTAAATACAACCCGGATAATCTTTCAGCGTCGTGATAATCGAAGATTTCAAACAGACAATAAAACTTTTGGCATGGGTGGGTGTTTCTCAACAGCTTTTCATCGGAAGAAATTTTAAACGTTCCGAAAACCTTCAATCTTAATTCCCTAATACAAAGTAGTCGTGCGGCCTCACTTGGAGTACTGCGTTCAATCCTGGGCACCTTACTTAAAAAAGGATATAGCATTTCTCGAAAGGGTCCAGCGCCTTGCGACTAGGATGGTTGAGGGTCAGGCAGGTAAAACTTATGAGGCTAGACTCAAGGACCTCAGTTTGTTCTCACTAAAGAGACGGCGGCTGCGAGGTGACCTAATAGAAGCCTTCAAGATTCTAAAGGGTCTTACAGGTGATAATATTACTGAAATCCTTAAACTTGCACCTAAAGCAGCTACAAGGGGTAATTCCATGAAACTTCTTAAGAGTAGGCCCAGGTTGCTGGCACGTGAGCACTTTTTCAGCAACCGTGTGGTCAACTTCTGGAACAAGCTCCCAGATTGTATAGTAAGCCTCCCAAATGTGTTGAGCTTTAAAAGGGAATTAGACGTTAAATGGTCTATCATATTTCCGCATATTGTCTAATAAAAAACTTTATAAAAAAACAAAAAAACGTATTTTTACATTTTTATCATATCTGTCTAGGCCTGGACAACCTGACAGTAAATTAGCCCACATGCAGTCTATGACTGTGTTTCACTTTACCTCAACTAGGCTAGTGATTTCATACACCACACATTGTTCACGCATATTATTGCATTGTTTCCTGAATAGCTGACCTCTCACCGTGCTGGTGAAGAGAAACCCTACCTTACTTTCCAGATATTCGGAAACAAGAACGTGTGAAAATTACGAACTGTATACTCAATATCGAAGTGCCGGGTGCTCAACCGCATACCGTCGAAGGAAATCTGGGCGCGTGATTGGCTTTTAGCCACCTTCAGCCCTGTGCAACTTGAACTTGAACCTGAACTTAAACTTCAACTTTGCGCGGTACGTTCAACTTAGTTGTATTTCTCACGATCTGATTAAATATTACGATATTTTGCCGATTCTGTGAAAGTGCAATCTATATTACTTGCATTACTAAGATATAAATATTTACTTCATATATCTTCATTATGGCTCACATTACTTTTCCATGCCTAAAGGCTGGTTGTGGTAAGCATGTAGCCAAAGGTATTGAGTGTTGTACATGCAGACGCTGGGCGCACCAAAGGTGCTCTGGTATACCAAAAGACCAGTACACCATATATGCAGCCCATACATGGTTCGAATTCGTCTGCATGAAATGCAAAGAAGTTGCACGGGAGGCTTATCGTAAGCAAGTTTCCCTATTACTCGCAACATTGCATGAACCAACACAAAGATCTTACGCGCAAGTTGCAGCATCGCACAAACCAATCTTCCATACGCCGGCGGATGTACGAAAATCTGCGGGGAAAAGTCAGGGTAAAACTAACAACAATGTTGTTAGTCAGCGTAAGAAAAAGAGCCAGCCAGCTCGAAAGTTACCGCGCTCCCCAACAAGTAAAAAAACCGAGCCGCGTCTCGATAATTTAGCGACGATTAACTCGCAATTGGCTTCAATCCGAAGCAAATTGCGAGCGTTGCAGAAAAAAGGCACTTTTCCCGAGAAAAGTTTGAAAACCAGGACCAGAAACATTCTGATCCATAACGAGCAAGAGCCTTTTATACAGGAGGCTAAAGCACGACGCAGTTTAGATCGCAAATGCGTACAAAATTTACTGCGTCTGGCAGAGCTTAAGCCCAATCTACAGATAGTTCGGTTACACAGAATCGGTCTGTATAAGAAAGGAAACCAAGCAAGGCCAATCTTGGTGGAATTCAGAAACCAGAGAGACAGAGACCTGTTTCTCTCTAAAGGCGACCAAATACATACCAATACAAATGGTTTGTATAGATTGGTGCCAGATAGCCGCCCAGTTTCAGCAAATTATTTTGCGTTCCAGCGTTCGGGTAGCAAAGTAGCAAAACCGAAGAGCAACCCTGATAAGCGCAGATTGAATAACTCCGCAACAGCGGATATTTCAATCAAGAACGCTCAAGTGCTGATAGAAAATATAGGGGACTAATCTTGGCTAAGTTGTGATGCAGCAAATGAAAGCCTCGCTTCGTATGCGCTGAACGCTCCTGCATTAAGAACCTCTACGCCACAACCTTCCAGCGACGTAGATTCTCCACACAGCACTAATTTGGACATACCAAAAAACTTGGTAATACCTCGGGTTTTGCGCCCGAGGGTTGTCCGAAATTAGGCGGGGTACATCGAAATGCTGCGAGCATACTATACACAAATGCTTGCAGCGTGCGTAGTAAATGGCTGGAATTAATGCAGAAAGCCTCCAATAGTAAATCTAGGATCCTAGGTATATCAGAGACCTGGCTTCAAGATGCAGACATTATTCCAGTGGATCTTCTTTCGACATATACAGCCATCAGATCGGATAGACCAGATGGTAGACGCGGAGGAGGAGCTATAATACTACTACAACATGGTATTAAATACCAAGACTCTGGCATCAAAATGGCCACCTTCGGCATCCAGCTGGTATCGACAATCGTCACAGACGGTAAGCTTTCTTTTGCGTTAGGCTGCTTATACAGGGCACCCGGCGCTTCTGAGGAGGAGGACCAGGAACTTAGGGAACTTCTCACCATTTTGCTCAAAACTGCCCCACGAGTCTATTTAATAGGTGACTTCAACTTACCGGGTATTGACTGGGACACTCAAACAACCTGTGATAGAATTTCCCAGGTATATCTCGATTGGATGCACTCCAGTGCGCTTCATCAGCACGTAAGTGAGAAAACTAGGTACAGAGATGGACATTCACCATCTACACTGGACCTACTTTTGTCTAAAGGTCCCAAAGATGTCCAAAACCTCTCTTACGACTCACCTTTAGGGAAAAGTGACCATGTCACCATAATATTCCAGGCAATTCTCTGTTTTCATAAGCCACCAGTCAAATACAGGCGTAATCTAAATCGAGTTGACTGGAATGCTGTGCGGCTTTCCGCTTTACGATGTGACTGGTTCTCTAAAACCAATGACATCGAAAGTAAATGGTCGGTTATTAAGCGCAATATTTTAAGTCTTCAAGACCTTTACTGTCCTTTCCGACCTATACGGCTAAAGAACAAGCCACCTTGGTGGACTCCTGCGGTGCGACGCAAAATTATTAG
>JACCGJ010016926.1:0-20247 GCA_013407085.1 Atriophallophorus winterbourni | reverse complement strand
GAAAGTTTCGGTCAAAAGTGCAGTGGCCCACTATAAATGGAGTTCAAAAATTGACCCTTTGAACTTCTGGGTATAAATCTCGAGTAATTAACCATATTCCCATAATCTGTCACGCATTTCTGAAAGTTGTGAGATGGAACCCGTATGCAACATCAACAATGTGGAACATGAAACCGAAAATATTTTCGGTGAAAAGCCTAACGTTTCCGACTTCGAATGCATAAAAACACTGGGAAACGGAGCCTATGGAAAGGTTTATTTGGTAAGTCATCTCTGATGTCTCAGCTAACAAGTCACATCGAATACACGTTCTTTTAATAAATTGGGTACACCATTGAGCTTTTCGTACCTAATTATAGATTTTATTTATAGAGAAATTATTTGTAGTAAAACCTACGTAATTTGTGAGAAGACTTCAACAACCGCCAAGGTGAAACATTCCAGTTGGGTACAGGCAAAGCCAAGCGTGTTATCAATTAAACCGTATTATTTTTGTTAGCAAAATCAATGTTTTCAAATGGTATATTCATATTAAAATTTCACAGTGGTAAACGGTAAATGTTGATAGTCAGTGGAATGAATATGACAGTTTTACTAATTTCATTTTTGTCTTACTCGAGAGATATTCAGCTACGAAATCGGATCGTGTAAATGAATTGACGAGAAATAGTATCAATCTGGTTAAAACTGTTACTGCGGGTGTCGGCGATTGCAATATTAGGCCAAAAAGAATTGATCTCTAAATAAACGCAGTTTATTTTAACGAGAATAAATTATGGAACATTTCAAGTTTTATCGACAGAGATATTTTCAAAATTTTCTTTCAAAGGTAAATTGGAAAGAGAACCCGACGAGAAGATTCGCGTTGAAAGTGATGAAGAAACGCTTCATCGTTAATCGACGCCTACAGAATCGGGTCTGTGAAGAGCGCAACATACTTTTGCAAATGAAGAACCCTTTCATAATTCGGTGAGTTAAATAGCCACTTACATTAACTTTGCGATTGAATTTAGGATAGTCTTTATATTTCAGAACTTAATATCAACAAAATATTTCGAGTTATCACAACGGAAGCTGGAAATGCTGCAGTTCAGATGCTTTCACAAACTAAGCTACAACGATTTAAAAATGTTTCTTCAGCGATCACACTTTTGTGTAGTGAAAACTATTTATCAGATTTTTTTAAAAATATTATTGAAATATCAAATATCTATCGCATGATCAATCTCATCAAACTCAAGCTTATTTCTATCTCTCATACAGTTTATACGAAACGTTCAAAGACAGGAAATACGTTTATATGGTATTGGAGGCTTGCACGAATGGATCTATATGGTCGCTACACCGGAATACGTGAGTCTTCGCATTTACAGTCCTTTCTGTCGCGTCTGATTTCGTGATGCAATTTGAACTTGTTCTTGAACTTCAGCGGACCATTCGATGAGACCATGACACAATTCACGATTGCATCTGTGGTTGAAGCCCTCGGGTACATTCACACGCGAGGTGTTATCCATCGCGACGTGAAACCAGAGAACTTGTTGGTAACATCTTCCGGATATGTTAAATTGGTAAGTGTTTCAATTAGTAGTCAACTGAGATTATTTATTCTAAATTATTTCTAGATAAAATTATGAAATCTACGTTACAATATAAATTCCTGATTGATAAACTAATATGAATGACTTAGCGAATGATTCATAGGTATTCAAGAAGTAGAATCAAGATATAGGATTTCATGGTAAATAAAAGCAATCGCGATAAGCGGATTGGCAGAGTAGCTGTCATTCTGTCCCGTTTGAGCTCTCGTGTTTGGGGTAACCGCAAGTTGACTGTAAAGACAAAGATGATGGTATACACCGCTTGCGTACTGTACGGCAGTGAAACCTGGACCACCCACGCAAGACACGAATGAAAGCTGAATGCTTTCCATCTACGAAGCATCCGTCGTATCTTGAACATATCGTGGATGGACAGAGTGACCAATTCTGAAGTGCTTTCAAAAGCTGTTCTACAGAGCATGTTCACTCTATTGCGACAGCGCTGCATGCGCTGGCTTGGTCATGTCTACAGAATGGAAAATGGTCGTAATCCGAAAGATCTACTCTATGGTGAGTTGCAACTAGGAAGTCGACCATTGGGCAGATCGCACTTGCGGTACAAAGACGTTTGTAGAAGAGATGTGAAAGCTCTTGGCGTTGACCCGGAGAACATGTTGAAAACCAAAATATTTTGACCGCAGCACAACACGGTTTTCGAAGAAGTCGTTGCTGTTCATCTAACCTTCTTACCACGTTCGAGGATTGGACCAAGGCACTAGACGAAGGTGAGGCTGTACATGCTTGCTACATCGATATTTCCAAAGCTTTTGACAGAGTCAACCATGACATTTTAATTAAAAAGCTCGAATCCTATGGAATAACGGGAATATTGCTGAATTGGATAAGGGACTATCTCACTGATAGACACATCCAAGTTCGCGTGTGGCAGCACCTTATCTAGAAAAATAGACGTCACGAGTGGAGTTCCGCAAGGCTCGGTGCTTGGACCTCTTCTATTCTTGGTGTATATGAACGATATAGTAGAGGATATTGGATCAAACTTGATACTATTTGCCGATGATATTAAAATTTGGAAACGTGTCAGGTCTGTTAATGACTGTATGGCATTACAACCAGATCTGTGCCTCTTATTTCGTTGGTCCCAGTTAAATGAGTTACCATTTAACCCTGCGAAATGTAAAATGCTGCAGCTTGGGAAATCTCTGCACCACACGTATCAGCTTGGCATGCAAGATCTCGTCTGGACCACAGCAGAAAAAGATCTGGGTATCTGGGTTTCGTTTAACCTGAAGCCTGGGCAGCATTTCCGGATGGTGTACAATAAAGCTTGCCGTATCTTGAGTCTTCTCAAAAGAATATTCCGGATTTTTACACCCGGAACCCTACCCCGGGTAATTAACACGTATATACGTCCTGCTATGGAATATTCCATCCAAGCCTGGGCACCATGGCTGAGGAAGGATATCGAACTACTCGACAGGATTTATCATCGTGCTACAAAGTTGGTCTCCCGGTACAGAAATTTGCCTTTCACAGAGCGAATGTTAAAACTGAACCTACAAGATTTTAGCCAACGGCGGATACGTAGTGACCTTATGTTGACCTTCAAAATCTTGCATTCTGTAAACCATCCCCTTAAACACTTGCTAAAGCCCAATGACCTTACTAGAACACAAACACATTCAAAGGCTTTAAGCATTCCGCATTCTCGATTGGATATACGTCGTAATTTTTTCTCGGTAAGAATTTGTTTCACTTGGAACTATTTGCCTGAAGAAATCACACGATCAGAATCTGTTGTGGTTTTCGCTTCAAAACTCGATGAGTTTATGACGAACCATGCGGTATGCTAGTGTCCCTATTGATTTTTGAGATATTTTATATTTTTTTCATATATTTTTATATGTTCGATATACCTTGTCATCCTATGGTTATTGTTAAGCTTAATGCTTTTTCTACCATACAATTTTCTGAGTTCTGAGTTCTGAGTTGGGAAGAACTTGCTCTTGACCGCTCACATTGGGGGCACTGTGTAAAGCGTCGTCTGCAAGCTGGGGAAGAGCATATACAGCTCTTGGCTGCTGAACGCAGATCACGCCACCGGCTTGCAATTGACGCAATACAACCGAGTTCTGACTTCCGTTGCCAGCGCTGTGAGAGGGATTGTTCCTCCCGAATCGGACTGTTTAGTCACTCCAAAAGCTGCAAAACTTGAACATTAACGCAATTGTGATGTACATCCATGGTCGACATCGACCAAAGGAGGCCAACAACAAAAGCAATCGCTACACAGGTAACATTGAACGACAGCCACACATATTTAAGTAGATACAATCCAAATTCTATTGAGATTTTTGTTATGGTATTGTTTCAAATTACAAACCTGATCCAGGCAAAGTGACACACAGTTATAGATAGAATCAGGCTGTGGTTCACCTTATCGGATTCTTTTGATACATCAATATTGCAAGCATCGACGGAGTATCCAGTTAATAACTGATCAACGATTAATAAAATTATCCAATGAGAGGAACAACTGTGTTAAAAAGAAAACGCCTAGTTTTGTTTTCGCATTAGATGACTAGGCTGCAATGATAATTATAGTGATTGTACGAAATCTAGGCTGCTCATAAAATGACGCGTTTCCTTTATGCAGTGCGATTTCGGTTTGGCCAAACGACTCCGTCCAGGTGAACGCACTGAGACTCATTGCGGCACCCCGGAGTACATGGCACCCGAGATGTGGAACAGCGAACCATATGACCGCATGGTGGACATTTGGTCTCTCGGGGTACTTACAATGGAACTGTTGTCTAACGAGTGAGTGGAAATTTAATTTGAGAGACGTGTATGTAGATTTTCTGTAATGTTGAAAATATAAATGTGCCTGTCATTTTAGAGCACAAAACATATTCGCTGATGGCACAGACATACACGCAAATCTTGAAAACATCTTCACGGTGTTTCACGCAGGGTGTTTCGCAGAAGAGACCAAGTCTCTTGTAAAATCGCTCTGTGAGAGACTTCCCCGCCATCGACTAGGATACGGTGAGGATGGAATTGAAAATATCAAACGACATCCGTGAGTTTCTCTGATTTTTGAGATTCCTGGTTTCTTCGGCTAAACTTATTAAAATTTTGCATTTCCCTGATTTAATCAAAAAATGAAATGCATATTTATTTATATCAATTATAGACGCTCTCATAATTTTATTCACAAGTATATCGTTTGATTTCGCCTGCTTTTAAGACATTCGGTTCTACGTTCGATCATATCTAAACATTTATCGTTTGACAGATATTTCGATGGATTTGCGTGGAATGATTTGCAATTTCAGAGATTGGAATCGCCATTAAAGCCGAGGGTGAGTTCTTGGTGTGAGAGATTCTGTCATTCTGGTTCGGATATGCATGATTTTCCTGGCGCGAATGAGCATTCATTTTTATTTGACCGAATTTGCCTTCATTGATATGAATTAACCTTCACAATCATCGTCCGGTGTCCTACCTCAACCTCACCCGATAATCTCGATTGTTACATAATTAGAAATTCTTGAAAAACTACCACCTTTAAGAACAGTACCCTATATTTTAACTGTTTACTACGATTGGCAAAATTTTCATTGTTTCTTAGAATCAGCCTTTCGTATCGCCTAGTTAATTATATCCGATCAATTCACATTATTTCGATCATTCACATCATTCGAACAGCTATCTCGTCGGAATTACTTCAGTGAGTTCGATCTGGAAGTGGACTACGAAGAACACGTGCCAGACGAAACTTCCGGATGGGACGAAGACTTCTGATGACGGCTGTTTGTATTTCATGCCCTAACTTAGGGCACTTCGAAAATTCGCTTCGCACTTCGCTTCGCTCCAAAAAAGTGACATTCGTTATTGTCTGGGCGACAACCACGACAGGCAACGGGATTGACTCCCGTGTTCCGATTGGTCGAATGGACGGCATAGTTTTTTCCCATTGGAGGATTTGCTATTTGTGTAATTCGCTTGTGTTATGAATAATAGAACCATGGGTTAGTTCGAGTTGTGTTAAACTCAGAACTCAGAAAGTTTTATGGTAGTTTTATGGTAGGCTTAACAATAACCATAGGATGACAGGTATAGTGAGTAAAATTATAAAATATCACACAAATCAATAATGATAGTCACATAACGCATGGTTCGTCATATACTCATCAAGTTTAGAAGCGAAAACCACAACAGATTCGGAGCATGTGATTTATTCTGTCGAAATGTTCTAGGTGAAACAACTTCTTACCGAGAAAAAAATTTCGACGAATATCCAATCGAGAATGTGGAATGGTTAAAGCCTTTTAATGTTTTCGTGTTTGAGTAAGGCCATTGTGATTTAGCAAGTGTTAAAGGGGATAGTCTTCATTAGGCAAGATTTTGAATGCCAACAGGAAGTCACTCCGTATCCGTCGTTGGGTAAATTCGTGTAGATTTAGTTGAACATTCAGAACTCAGAAAGGCAAATTTCCATATCAGGAGATCAAATTTGTCGCCGCATGATAAATCCTGTCAAGTAGTTTGATATCCGTCCTCAGCCATTTTGTCCAGGCTTGTATGGAATATTCCATAACAGGACGTACATACGTATGTATTAACCGAGGTAAAGTTTCAGGCGTGGAAATCCTGAATATCCTTTTTAGAAAACTCAAGATAAGGCAGGCTTTATTTTACACTTTCCGGTAACGTTGTCCAGGCTTAAGGTTAAACGACAAATCATAACACTTTCTTGAAAAAATATTCTGCGGTGCGGTCGCACGTTTTTGCTCTGACACTTAGTTATATCTTCGTCGAATCTGCTCCGTTTTATCCCATTCCAAGAATCCTGCATTACTTTGGATCATATCTATCGAAACTTAATCGTGTTTCCTCTTGTCAACTGATTTCACAGCCAAGTTGCTGTATCGTGGTAAATCTTGAATCTTGAATCTCTCAGTTTGCTTACGCCCTCAAACTTTTCCCATCGCTAACTATTCTACGGCTTTGTCATCATTGCAAAGATCGTGTCGAGCTACGCATTTTGTAACTGTATTCCACATTGTCTGGATTATTTGCTAAATGACGAAATCAGGAGTTCCAAAGCAGCCACACATCGACCTGTTGACCAAACGCCCATCACTCAGCCGAACATGTTTGACCGCTACACGAGATTCAACATAAGGACAACAAAATCGATCGATCAGGCTGTGGCAGTGAGGATTGTTCACCCGACAGCGACATTGAACCAACTTGACCTCAGTGCCAAGGTCCTAGATCCGGCGAACGCAACAATGGTCACGGCCGGCCCAGCTGATAGGACGAATCTCGACACGCAGAATTGTCCCGAGGTCACGTGCAAAGCATGTGAACAACCGGCGAGTCCCATGGCGAGTAAAGTCATAACGTGTTTTCTGTGTCTGGGTAAGATGCATGGTAAACGTGACCGTAATTTAACCCCTGATTCGATAGCATTAATAAATAATGAAAAAGTTCCAGCGCTTAGAAGGACCTCGGCATCTGGATTACAAATAACCTGAAACCAAATAGTCATTGCCAGAAAGTATTCAACAGAAATATCAGTATCTTGGTAATGCTGAGGAGAATATTTCGACGGTTCTCTCCTAAAACTCCCCCCGCATTTTAAATACTTACATCCATCCGACGATAGAATACGTGATCTCAGTTTGGTCACCGTGGCTGCGTCAAGACAGTGAATTGCCGGATAAAATTTACTACCGGGTGGCGAAGCTAGTTGATGCGGTGTAGCACATCCCAGCGAATTGCCATGCTGGGATTCACCGATTATAAACAAAGGAGAGTAAGAAGCGAGATGATCCTAAAATAAAATACTGCGGATTGAAAATCACCCTCTGCGATTTGATAAAAGTTAGTTCCCCTAAGAATACACGGAGTCATTCAAGTTGTCTCGCTATACCCCAATCAAGACCTGATTGTAGACGTCATTTTTTCTCGGTGCGTATTTGCTTTCTGTGGAATTCACTATCACAGGATATTGTAAACTCCTACGATCCGTGATTTTAAATCAAAACTGGATGTTTATATCAAAGAGCACTCCATTATCGTCCCTGTATATTGACCCAATATGAAGCCACACAAACCAAACACCTCAATAGAATTTTGATTTCATCCTCTGTATTTTTTATAGCTGTCATCCAATGATACATGTAAAGCGATTGCTTTTTTTCACCGTAAAATCTTGAGTCTTGACACCCAGATACCGAGATCTTTTTATACAGTGATCCAGACGAGATCTTGCGTGCCAAGCTGATACGTGTGGGGCATAGATTTTCCAAGCCGCTGCATTTTACATTTCGCAGGGTTAAATGGCATCTTATTTGTCTTAGACCAACGAAATAAAGTGCACAGATCCCGTTGTAATGCCATACAGTCACTAACAGACCTGACACGTTTCCATAGTTTAATATAATCGGCAAACAGTATCAAGTTACATTCAATATCCTCTACTATATCGTTCATATACACCAAGAATGGAATAAACAATGCGGTAGTTTTAGGAATGAAACATCGTATTGAAAATTTAACCAACGTGAAATAAACTGAATTCCTTCTTGTTACCAAGTAATATCAGTACGAATATATTACGATATCGGCATTGTAAAAAATCTAGAAATCTGTGTATACGTTTGTAGGCGTTAAAAAAACAAGACTTCCGCTCCAGCATCTTGGTCATATCCTCCTAGACACTACCGCATTTGTAAGTATGAAATATGGTTCGTCATAGTGAGCGTTCTAGAGATATCTTTGCCATGTAAAGAAAAGAATCAAGAAATTCTACTGTACCCGATGCATCAATTTGAAAGTTTTGTGATTTCCAGACGATAGTTCGATCGAATGACATCTCTGGTGGCGATAAGACCCTCAGAAAGCTAAGGAACTAAGGTTAAGCACATTCTTTGAATATGCACCGCGGGAAAAAATATTTTTTTTAGAAATCAATTATCGATCTCTCAATAATCAAGTAGATTCTTAAACGTTAAATCGACCATTTGTATTTCATTTGCGTTTTTTCGTGTTTCAGGGAATTTTTAATGCTTTTTCATTCCTTGTAACATTGGTAATCTTCTTACACATGGGTACGTTAGGAAACCGGGCAAACCAGATTTCTGGGAACGTGCGACCGAGTGGCCTTCGAACTAGAACCCTACGACCGAAAGTCTAACGGGTTGCAGTTATAGTGTAGCTTGATCTTCTTCTTTGTGTTGACTACTACTCGTGGTATGGTCTGTCAGAAACGGAACATTCCCAAAACAATGCACTAATCGACAGGTATCTAATTTATTTTAATATCAAAGTGAGTCTGTACTTGTTAAAACGCTACAGACTCAAAAAGCATGGGTAGATTCTTGAATTTATGGCGGCTATTGAAAGAAATTTCGAGTGGCAGAGCAAAAATACAAGAAAACAGAAACTCTCCACAATCTGGGGCTCAGTACTGATGCTAACGCAAATAGTTCATATTCATCATCAAAGTCTTGACTAGCATACGCACAATAGAAGATTCCAAAATTCTCCAAAAAGATCTCGAATCACTTCATAATTGGTCCTTGCGGAACTGCCTACCATTCAACATCCAAAAATGTAAAATGTTAAACGTCGGTAAATCATTCGAATTCACATACTCTCTGGGATCTCAGCAACTTTCATGGGTTACTGAAGAGAAAGACATAGGCGTGTGAATTAGCAGTAACTTGAAGTATTCACGGCAGTGTTCTTTTATATACAAAAATTCCTGCCAAAGCTTATAATTGCTCAGAAGGATCTTTGGTCGTTTCTCAAAGCAGATACTCCCACGTATAATTAACACCTATATCAGACTAAGAATAAAGTATGCTGTTCAAGCATGGTCCCCATGGTTATAAAAGGACATGACCTTGCTGCAACGCGTATACCACCGCGCTACAAAACTGGTGACCAACAGGCCATACGAGGAGCGGATTGCAACTCTAAACCACTTTGACTTTTCGTACCGTCGTCTCAGGGGTGACTTGATCCTGCTGTTCAACATTCTGCATACATTGGATCACCCACTTGAACACCTGTTTCATCGGTCAGAAGCACGTGGTGGCAGATCACAGGTCTACAAGTTAAATATTCCACACTGCAGATCAAATTGACGAAGGTTTTTCTTTGCTTGACAAGTATATGTTGGCCAAATCCAACCTTGCACCTGAATACACGTGCTGACTTTCCATATGGATAAAACATTTGTGTTGTTTTTTATGCATTCCCTATATTTTTAATCTGTGGTTACTGTAAAGTATTTGCTTTTTTGGGCCATTAAAACATTGAATTACTTTGAATTTGAATTATATGAGAGTTACTTTGATTTTTCTTTTCCTTCAACGATTGTTTAACTACGACTCCATTAGCAATGTACTTGTACGCATCTGTGCCACAGTGTCAATCGGCCTTGACCATGCCCACGTGTATTAGATTAGCTAATCGACCACAAATCCTGGTCATTCCTACGTGACGTGTTATCACCTAGGCTGACTATAGTCTGCTTGCGGTGAGGTAGAAATAGAGGTCGTGAGTTGACTGCAACTAAGTCATGTTTCCTGTTCTGTTTATCGCCGTTGGTCGGATGTAGCTCGTGTCAGAATTGAAACATTACATAAAACCAGTTGTTGCCGATTGCACTCATCTCTCATTGCAAAAACATTCATCTCATCCATTCAACTTTGTGTATAATATCAATAATTTTCTGTTCAAGTTGACAAGCGTTGGTCAGAAAATTAGGCACTTGAAGTAGCCGATCCATGAATGCAAATGTTTTAAAATTGTTTACTTAATGGTTTTATCTTTTCTAACTGCCAGTTCCGAACAGCTAAAATTCCTGGGGCATTGAATTTCACCAAATATCGATTTCTGTGGTACTGATAATTAAAGGAAATTAGAAAGTTTGCTAATACAGATAGTTGACAAGTTGTGGAAATGCATAATACGTCACTGCTATGTGTATGATTCTCGATTTTTTCGGAGAATTCGCATAACACTTTTGAATCAGCCTGATCAAGCAAGTTAAATAATGTGTTCTGCAGAATTACAAGCATATTGAAAACAGATCATCAATAATCAATCGATTATATGCTCTATGCACCAAATAATAAGTTAACCTCCCTGGGCGTATCAGCATAACCATTAGCAAATATACCTTAAACCAGCGGGTAATAACCTTCCGGTAGTTGATCTGATAGTCTGGGGTCGATTTAACTTAGATGCAGGTAGTTGAACAGTTGCGCGTATTTTCGCAGGGGCAACTGGAAAATATCAATCACATGAATTTCGTTAGCAGTATAGATTTTCTACTGACATGAATACGTACAAGTTTCGAAATTTTAGCCACGTAAACTCATTACGTTGGTTTAGTGGTATCCCATTGATGCAGTTTTAGGTTTCAAAGATAATTCCGTTACAGCGGAATAGTAAGAAATCATTGAAAGTGTCGTGTGACTTCATGAACGAACATTACGAGACAGTTGCCAATATGATTTATGCGCATTCGCATAATGGTCCAATTCTTGCGTGATTCCTATCAACAAGATTCCGTGAGTAATGACTATTTACACAGCAAACAATAAACACTCAAAACCCCCAAAACATTTCAACCCTAAATTGCAGTAGCTATTGTCGGTAGCTGACAAAACAATCTGCAAACCGCCTCCAAAAGTGCATATTATTTTAGAACGAGGTCTATGTATATAACATCCGGGATTCGTCATTATTGATTGGGACTTTGGGAGTAATTTGACAATATACATCAGAGTAGAAGCGCGGCCATCGAACTTTCTGAAATGAAATTTTAAAATCTTGTAATGATTCATTCCTTAATTCGAACCTTATTTTATTGCTTAGTGTTTGCAAATTGGCCCTATAATCCAGTTTTTAATACTCGAGATTCTAATTTTTATGAGAATTTAGTACGTGGAGTATTAATGCTAGACGAAATCAGTCGTAATGACCAGTCAAATTACAGAATCTACATGATTCATCCTACTAGGCATACCGACCCATCGTAAAGCTTGAGGCATACAAATATGGATATAGTTGTCCGATCATACTAATAAAATTATTGTTGACATATCGCTCATCAATCTATACAACTGAGAATTATGTGATAATATAAGACAAGTGTTTTCCAAGAGTTATTCCAATACCACTTTACGAGACTGGATGAATATCTTGTGGTGTATATTTAAGCACGAAATCACCAGTTAAAACATTTACTCAAAAATCACTCAATGACATTATAAACCGTCTATTTCTGTTTTAGCTGTCGCCGATATTTTATTTTGTACGTATGTTGCCTTTGGATGCACGCCCATAAACTACCGTTACAGCTCACAGCACGTATTTGTTGCATAACAATTTGATTGCACCTGTCTAATCAATCACGGTAAATATCCAACTGGATTATACTTGGCATTCATGATTATGAGTTATTTCTTTATTATAAAATATTTACTATGCTATGATAATTGTGAAGCTAAAGGCATTTTGTCACTCTAAATTTCTGAATATTGGCATTGCTTTGTTATCTACAATGTTGCAAACAAGACGAAATCTGAGAACATGCCGCGATTATTAGAAGGCATTATTAGTAGTAGGATTAAAACTAAATACCAGAAATTCTCTGAATTAATATACGAATTCAAATCAAGTAAGCCTTCAGATTTATTTTCAAGACAAATGTATATAAACAAGACATTTTTACAATTTTAAATCAACAACGTTGAAAATATCTGAAATCGATCCGGCACAAATGAGAAAAATTCGATAACTGATTGGAAGGAAAAGAGTAAACTTATTAGAATTAGCAATGTTCACTTACCAAATCAATAAACAAACATACTAATAATCAGCAAATAAGAGGTAACTTGATTAAAAATATTCCACAGACAAATTGTATCTCGTATAACGGATAGGCGATTTGGTCCTGGCTGAATGTTCATACAGTGTGTTTTACAATAATGCCATTTGGAATGTTCGCCTGAAAACAGCTATCAGATGAGCTCTTCTTCTACAGAGTCAGCCTTCTGTGTTGGAACATAGTGCCGAGTTGATGTTGGAGTAGAGCTGTCCCTCGGAGGGGGTGGTGGAGGGTGACTCATGGACGGAACACTAATGTTGCTTCCTTGTCCTGTTGATATAGTGGTATTGTCTGGTGAGAATTTTTTATGAAATAGGCTCAGTAAGTCAATGGGTAATGGGAAGATGATTGTTGAGTTTTTCTCATCAGAAATACTGCTAAGGGTTTGAAGGTATCTTAATTGTAACGCAATCGGGCATTCGCCAATTTCTAACGCAGCGGCTTTTAACGCAACCGAGGCCCTTTGTTCACCTTCGGCGGCGATAACTTTTGCTTTAGCTTCACGAGCAGCCTCGGCTTCAGCAGCCATTGCACGCTGAAGTTGTATTGGCAAGCGCACATCTTTGATGTCAACACGCTCAACTTTAACTCCCCAAGTTTCTGTAGCCGTGTCCAGGCAATCTTGCATCAAATGAGCAATCTGTTCACGGGCTGTCAAGAGCTGGTATAAATCGACGGTACCAAGCACATTTCTCAAAGTAGTTTGAGCCAGCAATCGCGTGGATCTGTTCGCATCCTCGACATTGACTACAGACATCACCGGATCAAATATTCGATAGTAGACTACAGCGTCAACCGCAACCGTTACAGAATCTTTGGTCAGGACTTCTTGAGTAGGTACATTAAAGGTAAACGTCCGCAGATCGATTGTCTTCACGTTATCTAGACACGGAAGTATAAAGACCAAGCCAGGCCCTTTAGGAATCTCCGATACTAATCTTCCAAGTCGGAAAACAACAGCTCGCTCATATTGAGCGATTACTTTCAAACACATAAACAGTGAAAATGGCAAGGTCAACAAGGCTGCCAAATACGCAAGTAGTTGCATGGCAGCCTCACATCCAAACATCCCCTTGTTTCCTTGTTTTTTGTATGATCCTCGTTTGCCCAATCGTTCAGGAACGAGGGAAAATCCGCGGGCTAATGAGGGCATCGTGGCAGGAACTTTAAGCTGTGTTGCGTCTGTCACATGTTCACCCGAATTTTCTGCATTTTTTGAATCGTGTATGGCCTCGGCATTTTGGGAAATTCCGGTGCTCATTTTCGGGCACGAATCACTTCGTGTGTCTGATGCAAATGAAACAGAAGGCATGTAGGGTAGAATTTAACCTTTCATGTGGAGCGATTCGACAAATTGGGAAAGCTAACTCGCTTGCCGGCGAATCCGTAAATATCACGAACCAGTTGGCAGGGCTGCTAGTTTCTGATTGGACAATTGACTGCAATTGATTTGCCAGCCTCTAAGCCTGGACATTTAGATCCACAAAGACACACACAGGCACACACACTTCAAGGTCGGATTGACTGTACCGTTCACGGGAATTTGCCGGATGCAAGTGCGCACGTGTGCAATATTTTTATCCAATTAAATTCAAGTATCGATCAATCGCGATGTAAGATGTGGACGGATTATTTTGGTTGCCCTGCTTATCCGACGGACAATCGGTGGTCATTTTAGATAAATTTGTGACAAGGCGGGCACATTTTTCTGAAACTGATTTTGTTTAAATAATTGCTAGGTTTAGAGAGGATAGTTTAGGGACTTTGTTCATTCATGAAGCCGCGTTGAGTTTACTTAGAAATGGTAGAAGAGAGAAAAGAAGAAATTGACTTTATTCGTACACACGAATTTTCAGCTGTTACAATAATTTCACCACAAATTTAAAAATGATAAACATGTCCCGACATCGAGTTACAATTTGTCGACTGAACGATTTTTCTTGCCGTTTTAATTGATTGGCATACGATCCAGTTTTACTAGCAAAAGTTTTTGGGTCAAACGTTTCACTGCAAGTCCCGGTATCTCGTACTTCCTAAAGTGCACGTCCAAATTTGACCTCATTGATCCGAAAATATTTGATGCATTTTACCCTTGGAGAAATTAATTGTATGCACGGCCGATTTGAATCAAAGTAGCTGATTCAGAGTCCAGAATTTTCGGTATTAACCAAAAGGGACTATATAAATGTGTCAATTCTACTAAAACTCTTAATTTAGTGAATCAAATGTAGATGAAACTCCGATTTAAATAGCCCAAACCAGATCCATCGGAGAAAGCAGAGCAAAAATTATCCAAGAAAGTGATGTACGCCAGGGCATTTCAATATGGAGAACTAGCTGTTGCCCATGCAGCAAGTGCTCCCTCTCCACGGCACCACTGGAACCAAAGGAACAGCTAGGCTGATAAGTTTGGACAACGATGCCGTCGCAGGAGCTGGCATGACGAAGTTGAATAAACTTCGGACTGCCTAACGGGACTCCGGCTCCGGATTTTTCCTCGAGGTTGACTCCTGAAGCCTTTTCCATGAATGGATGTAGCCACAAGGCAGTGGAGGTTTGAGATAAGGGTTTTCCTTCCCCTAGGTGGGCCACCTTCATGGACTAACGAGCTCCACCTGCCCGAAGCATGCTGGTTTTGAGGCGCCAGTCAGCCGCCTTCGCCCTTTCTCCTGTCAGTAGAAGCAGTTCCGCCGGGTCACACAGGACCACGCGTGCAGGCCAGAAGCTGGACTTGGTTGTCAGAGGCTATATGAGACGCGGGCCATTGGAGCATTTTTGGAATTGGGAGCTTATCCCTAAAACCGCCCCGGCCATGACAACCTTGGAACCATCCGAGAAAGTAATTCCTCATTATTTAAAATTGAAGAATATGTGCAATATGGTACTTACAAAACCACGATGTCCCATTACAGAATGACGAAACGATTCCAAAGCAAGAAATCAAGAATTGCACTTACCGTGTGGTCGCATTATTTTGAGCTCCCGATTACCTGGATATACTCTTCTTCCACTTGGACCTAAGTGGATACATTATACATTTTTGAAATCCTCTCGAATTCAGCTATCTGGAATTATCACTCTCGTAGTGGTATTCAGCAATACGTGCAATTTGTGATTTTTCGTGTTTTTCCCATTTCGGATCTACGCGTGAAAAGTTGTTGTTGCTGTTCAAGTTTCTCTAGTTATTGATACCATTCGAAGGAGCTACTTCTTCTGCATCGACTGGAGCTACCCTGAATATCCTGAGATCAAATCCCGAAACGTACTGCAGGATTGATTACAGATTTCACTCTACTTCGTGATCACTGCAGTTTACCGTCATCACGCTATTCATTGTTGATCGATCGGTCGAAACACTACGTGTGAACAGCGTTGAAATTTTTCCTGACCGAATGACCCTGAAAACGAGACAAAGCACCCCGCGGTGCGTGTGTGCGGTTTGCCGAAAGGTTGTAAGCCCCAAGGCGAGATGTGTCACATGTTACGACTGCTTGTCAAAGGTGCATGCAAAATGTGATAAGTCGTTGACCCCAGACGTGGTAGCGATTATTAATGGAGACATTTGTCCCGGTGTCTGTTATGTTTGCCAAGTTTGCAAAAACAAACCAAAGGTGACATCTTCTGAAGCGAAGACCACTGATAACACAATCGAGACACGTCTAAATGGCTTAGAATCCAGCCTAATAACACTTAATGAACGCATAATGAACGCGACAAAAATACCATTATTGCCGCACTCAGAGACCACTACCGAAAATTCAACAGAGAATTTGTCACATTCGAGCAGGCCGACATTTGCCCAGATAACTGCGCAAAATCTGACCAAAACTAAAAAGGATTCATCAGCGTTGCACACATGTCGCGGATTTCAGAAAGAAATCCACATAGCCACCGTCAAAAACAAGGACTCAAACTATAAGCCAAAACCCACACGTATAAACCTCAGTGTGATATGTACCAACGTGACCGAGTCACGGGAAACGCTATTCGAAGCCAAACAGAAGCACGACTTAGTGGAGTGGCATAATTTGTGTAGTCAGATGAAACTGTCCCCAGTTACCCCCTCATCAATTGTTCGGCTACACCGTCACATGAATTCCCCCCACAAAAATGATCCAAGTCTTTTAAAAGTAACGTTGAAATCAGCTGAGGATGTGGAAAACGTACTTTTAAATGCTTACAAGCTTAGAGATGTTTCCAATTCTACAAGTCGTATCCTTCCGGATCTACCATGGTGGGAGCGAAGGACGACAAAGAAATATCGAGAGGAAAATAATCCAAGAAGTATCGTACTTCTGGGTGTTCCAGATTACGCTGCAGACGATCCTTCTCAAAAGTTTGAGCACGATCACAAACAGTGGAAATACTTAGCTGAAAAGATCGGCGTTAAAACATCCATACTTGTAAGCACTTTCAGGATGCCGATGTCTACAAACTATAAAGGGCAAGGTCCTAGCCCTCTGAAGCTAACCTTTTTGACAACCGAAATGACCGATAATGTCAAACGCGAATGGAAGTCAAACAGAAGATATCTACCCCAAAACGTAAAGTTAAGCTTGCCCAGGATCAAAACCGAAATTCAGCAAACGGATAGTACTGATCAACCTACGCCAAGTGTCACAGTTCAATTGGAACCTCATGCGCCACTTCAAAAAAACGTGAGCATTCCGGCTCTGACAGAGTCGGACCCCCAATAACCTCTCATGATATGAACACTACAAACTTTATTGATTGTTTATATACAAACACACAAAGTCTCTCTAGCAAATTGCTGAACCAAACAGCTTACACCCCGTCATTACTCATAAAAAACGCAATTAAGTGCATCTATACGAACGCAAACAGCCTGATCAATAAGCTGCACGAACTCTCCGAGATTTGTGATGAAACGAACCCAGACATAGTTGCCATAACAGAAACGTGGTTCACTACCTCGTTTTCTGATCTAGAACTCTCTTTACCAAGCATGTCTTTATTTCGACGTGACCGTTTGAGTGATGGCGGAGGAGCAGCACTCTACTGCAAACAATCATTTATTTGCAGAGTTATGAATGACCAAAATCTGGATATACCCGACACGCTTTGGTGTTCTATAACTCTTACTTCTGGTGACCAGTGCGTTATTGGAGTGATTTACCGTTCTCCAACCGCGAACCTCGACCTGAACAATAAACTGATTACTGCTTTGCAATATGTAACAACGCGATATAACACTCAAATTTTGATAATGGGAGACTTCAACCTTCCTCAGCTATATAACCGTGATGATCATCCACCAGAGACATTTGAACACGAACTTCGAGCAGTCTTGGATTACACACCCCTCTATAACCACGTTAAAGGATTTACTCGTATGAGGGGAGCTGACAGGCCGTTTACCTTGGACTTGATACTTACATCTCAACCTACCGCTGTAGAAACTATCATCTATAAACCGCCGATTGGACGAAGCGATCACGTTGTCCTAGAATTCGAGTACGTTTGTAGCGCTAGACGCAATAGTGACGGGACAAAATGCGTTAGAATGGTGAACTACCGTGCTCTGTGTGCCGAGTTACAAAGCACTAGTTTCGCACAACTGGATTACTCCGATCCGGATAGTCATTGGCAATCTCTCTTACAGCATCTCAAATCTATATTGGAGAAACATTCAATGTTTGCATTGAAGAAAACGTCTCAACGAAATAAATTTTTACTACGAAGCAGGACTAAAAAGTGGATGAAACAAAGGGCAGTAGCGTGGGAGTTTCACAAGGCTACCAACACAGCTGATTCTTGGGCACAATTTACACGACTGAGAAACAAAGTTATCAGCTTAATTCGAGATGATAAACAAGCGTTCCAATCGCAATTGATTACTCAGATGCACCAGAATCCGAAGCTCTTGTATAGACTTGTAAACGATAGAACAAATATTAAACCAGGAGTCTTTGCCCTGAAAACTTCGTCCGGCTTCACAGAATCCATAAATCAGACCGCTGACCTGTTAGCAGACTTTTATGCCGGAGTTTTTGCGCCGAAATCCATGGAGCCTGATCAGGAACCAATCGTTCGACTTGACCGACCGACCTTGAGTGAAGTATTGATTACTCCGATGGTGGTAGCGCAGTACTTACGAAAATTAAACGTAAAGAAATCTCCAGGACAAGACGAGATAACTCCAAAGCTGCTCAAAACCTGCTATGCGCAGCTATCTGAACCTCTATCTTGCATGTTTAATAATTTGCTCCAAGCTGGCGTAGTGCCACAAGACTGGAAACTGGGACAAATAATACCCATTTACAAAGGTGGTTGCCGTTCTGATGTTAAAAATTACAGGCCGGTGACCTTGCTGTCTTCGGTATCAAAAGTTTTTGAGCGAATAATAACCGCAGAAATCGTGCGACATCTGGAAACGAATCAACTTTTGGCAGTTGCCCAACATGGATTTCGCAGAAATCGCTCTTGTCTAACAAATTTGCTGACAAGCTTAGACGATTGGACGAAGATTGTAGATGCGGGGGGCTGTATTCATGCGTGCTACCTGGATATTTCTAAAGCGTTCGACAGAGTTGATCACAATTTACTCTTGAACAAGCTAAAGAAACACGGTGTTGTTGGAAGACTATACGAATTGCTAAGAGATTACCTCAGCAACAGACACATCCGAGTTCGTGTGGACGGCCTATTATCGAAGAACATCGATGTCACTAGCGGAGTTCCACAAGGCTCAGTGCTTGGACCAATACTGTTTCTAGTCTATATGAACGATATACCACTACCAAATGATAGTAAGATGGTTTTGTTTGCTGAGGATATAAAAGTATGGAGGCAAATCAGAAATGCTGACGATTGTATCTTGCTGCAAAACGATTTGAGTGCTTTGTTCAACTGGTCATCTGAAAATAAACTGTCATTGAATATGCAAAAGTCGAAGATGATTCAGATTGGTCGTGACCTTGGCTTTTCCTATCCATACAAGCTCGGCGACATTAACCTGGAGTACACTGAAAAAGAAAAGGACCTAGGTGTCTGGATTTGCGGCAGTTTGAAAAATGGTCTACAATGCGAAACCGTTTACAAAAGCGCGTCTCGGCTGCTCGGCATGCTACGGCGGATATTTGGACGTTTTTCCCCGGGGTGTTTTCCTCTCATGATGAATACATATATACACCCGGTTCTAGATTATGCCGCACAAGCCTGGACACCATGGCTCCAAAAAGACATCTTACTCCTGGATCGCATATACCGGAGAGCTTCTAAGCTTGTCATTGGTCTCGAAAATATGTCATTCGCCAGGCGACTCAGACAACTGGAAATGAGTACACTTGCACAAAGGAGAATGCGAGGTGATCTCATCCTCGCATACAAAATACTAACTACTGTTTCCCACCCTGGATATATTATTCCACCTTCGAACTTCCAGCAACAGCCGTGGCCATGGTTGCAAGTTGGAAATACCACATTCCAAACGGAACTGCCGCAGGTATTTTTATTCCGTACGTGTGTGCTTTGCTTGGAATTCCCTACCTTCCGATTTGGTAAGCTCAAACAGTTTATCTATATTCAAATCAAAACTTGACGATTATATGAGAGCTAATCCGAATTTTTCCCCAAACTATTAATAAGCTATCATTGTCCCATTGATTTTGATTTTATTTATACTTATATATACATTTGTACCTATACTTACACCCTGTGGTTATTGTAAAGTTAATTGCTTTTTCAACCATAAATCTTGAATCTGGAATCTTGAAAGACGCTTAAATTAATCAATGTTGTTTT
>JACCGJ010016925.1:0-12459 GCA_013407085.1 Atriophallophorus winterbourni | reverse complement strand
AGTCCTCTCCGTGCGGGTTGCACATGAGTGCGAAGACAACTTCACGCCAGTGGTTCCGGTCTGTCGCCGCTTCCGTTGCCGTCTGCACCGTGAATCCTTGTGCATGTAGTTCGCGTTCCAACGTTCTACGCCAAGTTTCCTTAGGCCGTCCCTTTTTCGTTTACCTTGCGGATGCCAGTGCATGGCTACCTTCGTATGCGAACTGGGATCCATCCTGCAGACATGACCGAACCACGGATCTGTTGTCATCGTTTCCGTAGCAATGTAGGTTTTACGGGATAGGGTTGCTAGCCCTAAGCCCAAACCTCCTCCTTTCTCAGACGGGCTTGGGACCGTCCTTGGCGGAGTTAATGCACGGATTAAGGGACAATAATTTATTGAGAATTCTCCTAAACATTTGTTGGTTAAGGTAGTTAACAGTGTAAATGGGTAGATTGTACCACTTAATACAAACTCGCACGGCAAAATAGTCATCTACTGTTGATTCGCCAGTGAGAACAATTAGAGTGAATGTGTGATCTCTTGTATTCGAACCCAACCATTTTATTGCACACAAATTTAACGTTGTTGAAAAGCTTTCGTTAGAAATCTGCGGGTATATAATTATTTGTGAAATATTTTTTTAAATAATTCACTTTATTGTTGTCAAATTTTTGCAAGTATACCTAGATTTCTTCCTCACAGTAGACAGGTAGAAGCAGAGAGGCTAAGGAACAATGTCCTGTTTACAACAATTCTCTCAATAATCTTCAGATGACCTTGAAATCTCTGCTCTGTTGTTTAACTATTCTCAAGGTCGAATTTATTATCCGAAAGAAAACCCTCAGACTAGTTTATGTGCACCATATCAGTCTCAAAGCCGGATGCGCAGATGAACATACATCGTATGATAAAACAATCGTATGAGCAGATCAACTGAATTTTTGCTCAAAACGCCATCGACCACCTTTTGTTTGGCATTTCGTCGGTATGAATGGCGATTCGATTTAGGCATTTCTTATTGTTATTAGGAGCTTGAAATATGCCTGCTATAGCGATAAATTTGCTTATCCGATTCGAAATAAGCACAACAAAGTATGTTTGTTCTTGTTGGATGGATCATAGATTAATAAAAAATTAAAACATGGTCTCAGTTCATGTCAGTTTGGTTCATATTTTGCTTCTTGATTCAAGGTAATTCAAGTTTTTTAATGATCTAAATTCAATAAGCTCAACAACACACATATGATTGTAAAAAACGAAATGTAAGTGTATAAAATAGATACGAAACTAAAATAAACAGTATATAAGTGTTCAGGAAATGAATAATTCAATAAAAATTCGTCTAATTTCGTTTTAAATTCATGCAAGCTAGTAGAGTGAGCAACGGTAGAAGGTAAACTGTTCCCAGTAAAACCGACACGGACAGAGTAAAAATACCTTCTACAGTTCAGATGGGAATGATACCACCAACACATTCATGGGTGCGATAATTTCTCGTATCCCTTCGGGTGAATAAATCCTGTAACGTGTGGTTCGGGTCGGTTCATGATGTGAGATTCGTTACGGAATTCGCCGGAGTTATGGAGCCTCGAAAACAGGAAGTCTCAGGGATACAACCAGATCGGCCTACTATTGTTCACTAAACTGACTGGAGTCCAAGATGGTAATCGATCACAATACACATCGTTTAGGCTTTGTTTTTGAAACAACCCCTCTCCCGAAAGCACAATAGAATTGACAAGTGACAGAATCCATGGTTCCTTAATCTTACTTTCTCCACTTGCCGACGTCAAACAGCCAGAAACCGGTCGCGGTGTGTAAGTGCGTGGATGTGAGCAACGCATCACTTTTTTGGTGAAATTCTGTTGAACAATATTCTTGTCAGGCTTGCTTGCTATATGACATTGCTGAATTCCCTTAGGTTCATAATTAACTTGTGTCCTCAAGCTGGATGAAACTATTCGCAAAATATAGTTCAAGAAATCAACAGTTACAAACGCGTTAGATCTACCCACATCTCAAAATACATAAACATTTATTTCTAAAATCTGGCCTCTTTGATGACTTAATAAATGAAGTTTGAATATTATATTTTATAGCAATTAATACTTCTGCCAGTGTTGAGAGTAATAGAAATCGTTTGGAAAATCAAAGGATATCATAATACAGAACAACATTTACATCTATATGAAAAATATTCATTGCGCTTCAGGGAAATCATTTTTGGACGTCTGCACGTCTCATTTCCAGCAGGTTGCACTCATCAATTAGACACAGTACAATCTGGAAACTCATGCCAGAAATCAACATAAAAATTGTCATAAAATGTGTGAAATTTTAAGCGACTGTTGATTAAGGTTCGTACGATCAACTTGCTCAATCCATATCTGCTCACACACTTGTGAATTGCGTTAAACTAAAGGGCTTTAAACATTAAAAAAACCCATCGTTAGATGCATTTCCATTACAATCACACCATAAGTATGGTTTCGTGCAGCTTGCAATCATCCGTTATGTTGAGAGCGATCAGAATCCGTATGCCTCAACGCTGAGGATTATTATTATTCGACAAAACCTAAAGTTCGAAACCTCTGTTGAACTTCTTCAAGCAACAGATTGTTGAGTTCCGTGGGACGAGCTGTAGTTTGCCAGGGTTTTGATAAATTTTAGAGTGCTAGACGCACAAGAACAGATTTCTCAGCTGATGATCAGACAAACAAACGGTGTTCTTTCAATTCCCACTGATTTGCAAAAGAATCAGACAAAACTCACAAGGATTTGTGATCAGGAGGCGAACACGGTACGTAAACACGGGTTTACTGTATGAGTGATAATCTGAATAATAATAGTTTATATATTGCGTTTTCATATGCAAGTGTGATTTCGCTTCAAATATCGCCATGCATGGAGAGTCATGACGTATATGACATGACATATAAATAAAGCCCGTAATGTGAATAGATGGTGTCCACAATCACTGCGGGAACTCGGGATGTCCAAGTATCACCTTCTCACCGCATTCTTGAAACAAGTGTCTTAGCGGGTGTCCTTCGGTTGATAAAATGTTATTGATGAGAGTGATATTGTGCAGTATTATTCTTTGCATTAATTCAATTCAATTCAATTCAATTTTAGTGGTCTAAAAAGCATATGGCTTTACAAAAACCACAGAAAAATATGGAAATTTACAAATAACATATCTCAGTAAAAACGGGATTTGTTTGCTTACTGAACAGTTCGGGAATCAGGTAGAAATCCAAATGATAGAAACTGTTTTCACTCAGTGGAGTGGAACATGTATGTCCATGGGGTCGAGATGATTTGATGTGTGAGTTCAAAGTTATTAGGTTGTGGAATACATAGTCTCAATGTTCGGATTGGTCGACAGGAATTTGTCTAAGCTGGATTTGAATATATCCTAGTTGGGTGCATGTGCAACATTCGAGGGTAGGGAGTTCCAAGTGAAACATACACGTACAGAATAAAAATATCTTCGACAGTTCAGTCGCGAGTCGGGAATTAGTAATGTGTACTCATGACTCCGGCTGGTTCTTGGTGGTTGTCGTGTGAATAGTGTTTTAAGGGGATGGCTGGGGGTATGCAATATGTTAAACATTAGGATCAGATCACCTCTAAGACGTCGGTAAGGAGAGTCGAAGAGGTTGAAGTTTGCAATACGATCTTCGTATTGTTTGTGCTTTAAGCCGTACACGAGCTTCGTGGTCCGATGATAGATTCGCTGCAAGAGATTGATGTCTTTCTTTAACCAGGGTGACCAAGCCTGAACCGCATACTCCATGGTGGGCCTCAAGTAGGTAACAATTATTCGATGAACATAGGCTCATAAGACGATATCTTCCATTGTACGGATCGTTCAGAAACCCTATTACTTGCATGGTCCATCGGGGATAATTTATTTCGAACTGGGCAACATCTTTCCGCAGCCAAGGAAATCAAATTTTAACGAATAATCCATCGTTGTACGTTGATAAACGTTTATCATCCATGATAATATTACTATAGAGAATCTTCGAAAAACTCCTCGAAAGATATCTAACAATGTGCTGACCTCCCGATAAACTTTCCTGCAATGAACTGAACGATTAAAATTTTAACTAATCCATATCGAGATCTTTTTTCCACAAAGATTCGACAAAGCTTTTATTTATTCAACGATATGCGAAATGAAAATTTTGCCAAAGTGGAGCATCTTGATTTTCCGAGTTTTTTTCGAATGGCATATCATTCGTAGCCAGCAAATCTGACCCAGTGGCACCCTATGTAGCAGAATTCATCCGCGTTCAAATGTTCATATCATCCGAAAACAACACCTTTTTTGATTTTATGAACGGTGGCAAATTGATGATGTATACCAGCAAACAAAGCGTTCCTAGCAAATAATATCATGTGACTCCTCTTCTTTGACAACACTAGATTTAATTTAACTATTGCAAGGCGATCAGATAAATATTCGCGCAAATTTAATCATGATTATTATATGGGCATGTACTGCCTGTTTGCTATCAAAAAAGCCGAAAGCAACTTTGGTCTCTTCCGGTGGGTTTTCGGTTCGATCGGAGCTAATATCATTTGCAAGCTGATTTCGTCCCCATATCGAATACGCCCTAAATACATGGGATCCCAGGTTGTAGTTTTTGGTGTTAGAAAAACGAGCACGCTTATATATCGTAGTTTCCATTTATGTGATTAGATGATATAAATCCACTATGTGGATCGCTCATCCAAAGGTTGACTGTGACAATCAGGTTACCAGTGGCATTCTAGTATAACTTTGTTTATCACTTATCCAATGTTTCAAGACTCACTGAAACTGATCTTACTGTCTCCACCTGATGACAACAAACAGCCGGAAAGCGGTAGTGGTGTGTTAGGGATGGGGATGTGAGCACCACAATGTATTGGTCTTTTAAATGCTCCTCGAGCGCTTGGTCAGGAATCACTTTGTGATTCTGTATTTGAACATCGTGGTTCTTTGAAAGAACCCTATATAACGGTGGCATACAAGTTTAGCTTTGTTTACCGTTCTCCACTGTTTTAAGGCTCACTGAACCTGATCTTGCTGTCTCCACCTGATGACGGCAAACAGCCAGAAAGCGGTAGTGGTGTGTAAGGGATGGGGATGTAAGCACCACAATGCATTGAAAGAAAATGTTTCGTGGCCTTGATCGGAAGCGTCAGCTGGCGATATTTCATGTTTTATGAGTTTAATTATAATTAAGTGATCTGGGATACAGTTTGGATAGCTATCAATACGGATGATCGAGAGACGTAGGGAATCAATATTTATGTGTTGAAATTCAACAGTTTTTAATAGAAAAATTAAACGATAAGACAAATGAAATATTTGTAGAATAAAGTTATGTTGAGACGCTAGTACGCTACAGGGTTTTAGAACACACGTGTTAGCGACGGACAACATATTTTTTGTTATTAGATCATTTATTTTGTTTCAAGCAAAGAAACGTTGCTATTGAAGACATTGCTTCTTTGGATGGAATTCGTTACCGTAAAATCAAGCTAGTGCATGACTATCAGAACTTTCATAATGGCGAGAGAATAGAAACCTTTCTAAAGACATTAGTCAACAGAAAGTTGGCCAAACCAAACCTAAACTCTATGCATCAGGTTAGAGCATTCAATCAGCTGCAATATTCGACACGGTATTTCATTTGTCACACAATCAATGATGGTTGCTAACGCTACATTCACCTATGGAATCTCTCGATAAAATCTTGGCAAACGTTTTTTCCAAATTGTGTCTAAAACTTTGTAACTTGTGATAGCCCTTCGTACAACTTATCTTCAAAATATTTTTTTACAATTGAAAACAGTAGTTCGAATGGGGCTGCACGACTACCGTATATAAACGACTTAAATTAGGCTATAAATTCATGAAGACATTCTGCTTATCTGATTAATTTGTTTTAAGAACAAATATTTGGAAGATTCTCTCTGGTAACGTTACCAAGGATAATGAATGTCTACCTTCGCCCTACGATGGAGTATTCGGTAGAGGTGTGGGCTCCTTGGCTGCGAAAGGATATTGCTCTCTTCGATAAAATCTATCACAGAGCAACAAAGTTAGTGATGGGTCTTCGCAATGTTCCGTACACCGAAAGATTGCGACGTCTGGGTCTTTGTGACATTACCCAAAGGATGATACGACGCGATATTATTCTGACTTATAGAAATGTGTCTACCGAAGGACATCCACTAAAACACTTGCTTGATGTGTGTGAAGGGAAAGTGACACGCGGACATACCTTATCCCTTTACGTCCCAAGTTCCCGTATTGACTGTCGGCGCCATTTTTTCGCCATACGTGCTATATTTCTTTGGAATTCCCTACCCCAACATGTGGTGGACTCTCTTTGCCTGGCGGCGTTTAAAGTGAAATTGGACTTACATATGCAAAAGAATAACATTCGTGAGCCTTACATTTGATATTCACTATTGCTTTTATACTATTGTATTTTTCCTGTTTTTATTCATACCGTAATCCTGTGGTGTTGTAAAGTATTAACTTTGTTAACCATAAATCTTCAAATTTGAATTTGAATTTCAACAAAACACTCGACCCTTTAATTAACCCTTTCACGACGGATGTAACCTTTTGGTTACATGAAATTCTAACTGAATTTTCCGAATTTTTTTGCACGGCGGCATTCAGAATTTTGTCAACTGCAGCATGGTTTTCTTCTTTGTTCGCAATCATCATTGACTTGTCCACAGTGAAAGAGAAAGTATGTGCTGGTACGGGTTTCGAACGTATCCTCACAATTCGCAGTTTTGTGAGCCGAATAAAAATCGTGTGAAAGTCTCAGTTACTATGAATTTTGTTCCAGTATAAACTTAGTCATGCCTACAAAGACATTATGTAAAAAAATTGGAATAAATCAGAAAATCTTCGAATTGCGTTGCGTTTAAATTGATGTAACCTTTATGTTACATCCCGCAGAAGTAACCAAAATCGTACGCTGATGACTTATGCCGGATGTAACCAATTGGTTACATTTTGTTATTTTCTCAATTATGTGAATATCACAAACTTTTTATATTATTTGTGTTATTTCACCCCTGGACAAGTCGTTTCCGAAGAAAAAATATTTTATTTCGGGTTAGAAAATAATTCAGGCATGAAAGGGTTACAAGAAAATGCAGGATCATTCACCCTTCTGAAGTGGTATCTTCAATCTATCCGTTGTCAAGATTCAGCACTTACGTAAACTCAATGGGGATTAACACTTCTCCGACGAACGACATACAAACCACCTCCCTCGTGGCACAACATAAGAGCCGCCGAAATTACAGGAGACGACAATCGCGAACCAGAAAAATAATTAGGGTTTTCGAGTGATTTTACTTGACTGGTTCTAGAGACAACATTTTTGGAAGAATAAAGAGATGGACAATCTAAGCAGCTGTCAAATGGTACGCAGTTCGTCGAGCTCAAGCAAATGAGCCCTGAGTGGTGAAGGCTTGAAGCGTGCCAGGTCGGAACGAAATCGAGTGAGAATCAAGAATGATGTCTCAGCCGTAATGGACATGAATCAAGTCAATGTAATATGTTAATTAATTTACCTACATAAGATAAGCGTGTGTTTTGTTTATCGTCTTGTGTGTAATCAACCAATAAATAAACCGTTTGGCTTCCTCTTGTGTCGTGAGATTCTTGAGTGAACGCGAATAGCGTTGGAAGGATTACTTTCAGGGGTGATTCGAGAAACGAGATTGCTGTCATGATTCATGTTGCAGCGATTGTCTTGAAGCCTGTGAAAACAAAGCGATAGACGTTCGAACAGGGAACGCAAATTGGCCTTGAATGACCTTGACGTAATCACTTCCGGCACAGTCGCTACAATTGGGACGGTGCTTGTATTCGGATTCTCCAGCACGAAATTCTCGGGACGATATGCATTCAGCTATTGGACACAGTGCCAGGCCGTTTTATCACAACTGTTGTTGCTATCGATTCTACACCTGGGTATAATTAAGATCTGGGTTCATCACATTTCTCGAATGCAATGCCGTTCGATCGCAAGTTGAACGGCTTGTTCGCAGTGTTACTGTCGCTCTCAACTCAACCACATTCTTACATTAAAGAATAATTTAGCACAGTTTTTCCATAATAAGATATTCACTTTTGCCGTGAAAAATCAGGAATGTGGAATTCAGCCGACTTCAAGGTGGTTTACGTTTGACACTGTAGCCCACGTGTAAAAATGCAGCACTAATGGGAATATGGTTAAACCTTTACTGCCCAATTTTAATTTGTAAGCTGAATACGCTACACGTGCATCTCTCGCAAACTCTCGATGCACACTGCCGTTATATGCCGAATGACTGCTGTATCTCTGTATCAAACTGGTACTAGACTCGTATTGAACAGGTAAGAACAAAAAGGAAACGATTTGAACCGATCACTGTTTATTTATACAACTTTTAATTAGCGTACCGAATTCGGTACTGAGGGCAGTAAAGGGTTAAAGATAAAGAAAAATCTCGCTATTTATAAGGTATAATATAAATATTAGCTATTTACTTTCACGTGCCGGATTTTGTAGATATCTGGCCCCTTCATCATCTTGGGCATCAGGCCATAGCGTCGATCTAGACAAGGTTGAGGTGTTAAGACGCAGTATTAAATCGTATGACGAACGCCTACATTTTTAGGCAGTTCAGCTGGTGGTCAATAAGGTGGATATGGCAGACATTTCCACAATCCATCGCTCAACTCTGATTCGAACGTAAATAACTCACCATATCTAGTTATTGATTAGATTTTTCTTTTTCTTCAACAATTGTTAATCCCTAACCTAACTCCGCCAAGGACGGTCCCAAGCCCGTCTGAGAAAGGAGGAGGGTTAGGCTTAGGGCTAGCAACCCTATCCCGTAAAACCTACATTGCTACGGAAACGAAGACAACAGATCCGTGGTTCGGTCATGTCTGCAGGATGGATCCCAGTTCGCATACGAAGGTAGCCATGCACTGGCATCCGAAAGGTAAACGAAAAAGGGGACGGCCCAAGAAAACTTGGCGCAGAACGTTGGAACGCGAACTAAATGCACAAGGATTCACGGTGCAGACGGCAACGGAAGCAGCGACAGACCGGAACCACTGGCGTGAAGTTGTCTTCGCCTCATTTGCCACCCGGCACGGAGAGGGCTGAGTGAGTGAAAGCATCAATGTGCGATAATGTAGTGACTGATGATTTCACGCACCATGCAGGCTGCACACAGGCTGAGATAAGTCAGGATAGTGAGAGTAATACGTGTTTTCATAAGCAGCTCATTAATAGTGGCATTTAATTTAGCACTCCATCCAAAATCAGCTTAGAGGCAGATCACAAATAATTCCCATTTCACAACGACAATTCCAACAATTGTGTGTTTATGAAAAGACTCAAAAATAGATGTTCTTGGAAAAATAAAAAGTAAAGGCAACCTAGAAAAATCCTAAATCGCATGCGGCAAACCCGCATGCAAATACGCCTTTCAACTCGCATAAAGCGATGATCAAATAATATCGGGATGAAATAAGGTAAAGCTAAAATATCAACACTAGATTACGGTTTCAGGAGATTCATGCGAAAATATACTCGCAAACCTAACGAAGACAATTTGAGCTAATTTTCTCTATTGAATTGTAAGCCAGCCAGCAACCAAATATGCATTTACAAAATCCCAAGTCTGGAGTCGGGCAAAATAACCGCAGTCATAGAATGAATGTGAGCATATACCCATATACCCACCATCGAAATATGTACCCCAAATAAATTTTACAAGGCATTGATTGCTTTAGGAGTAAAGCAGAACAAATCCATTGGAATTACAATTGATAGTGTATGGTTTCGTTAAGCATTAATGCTCTGCTGTAAAAAGTGCTAAAATCAGCTGAGTAGCGAAATCAAACAGGTTCGATGACTCAGGCTAAATACAAGGATACTTAAATAAATAAAATGTAACCCGATCGTGAACATCCGGGAGCTTTCAAGATAATCTTGACTAAGAATTAGTGGGGGTACCTTCTCGTTGTAAACCGGACCTTCGATGTAAAACAGCTAAAATGACTAAAACAAATTTGGTACGATGTAAATAGCTTGATCATAGCAGACCGGTTGCGTAAGCCGACCACCGAAGGCTCGATATCACGGAAACATTGAAGGGGACTAACCGGTATTTCTTCCGGCAGAACAACTGATGATAAATAGAACGAAGCACGGAACGCAGAGACCACCGGAGTAGATGAATGCAAGACAACATCTGGAAATTTGTTGTAAATCTCGCTCATGATATTTTGGATGACAGATCGGCCATTCACATACAGTTCATTATAGGATGTAAATGTTTCATTAAGCGAGTTTTTTCTCGTTGATACAATGCTGTAGTCACACTCGGGATTAAAAGCAGATGAACGTTCGAATTCCGACTGGTATTGCCGACCAGAAGGGAACCAATCGACGATAGCTTTCGCGGAAATCATATCCTGTAGCATTTATACCGAAATATGTTGCTGTAACTCAAATATCAAAGAATACTCCGGCAAACGAATTTCGAAATCAAGCACGGCTGTAAATCAGAGTTGAAATTCGATATCAGCGTTAGGCTTACCATCATCATTATCATCACAGGTCTGGAGCCAAACAAAGTGACAAGCAACATGAAGCATAAAAGTAGAATAGCTAATATGTAAAAAGAAAGCAGGCAAGCGAAAAATGCATATGAGCGTAAAAACAGATTGTTTTTGTAGTTTCACTGCATGCAATTTGGCGGTTTCTTGTTTTTTATGGAATATGATACAATGCAATACGATTAAAAAATTATGACAAACTTAATAAAGTATATTGGCATCACAGACTTAGGTTTACAGCCATATCGCGCAAGGTTTCCAACTAACTGTAAGCTGATTCTTATGGACCCCACCCAATCAAACCAATACGTCCTACCTAACCTGGCGGTAACCAGGGGTTCCTAAATTAGTGTTCGGCTGGATAAGAACCGCAACTAAACGTCATTGAATGAATCATGCACGTGTATATCAAATGCAAGAGCATGAACATAATGACCGTGTCTGTCAAAACAATCACTATGAGCGCCCTTTCGTTTCGTTTGGTGCTGAAAAGTCGGAACAATGTGTATGTATAAAAACACAAACCTGGATTAAGGCAAAGTGCCGCAGTCATCGATGGTACATAGATCAAAATATAAATTGGACAGAAAATGAAACCCCAGCGTGCTTCCCATGCCAATCGTTACCTGTGGCAGATCAATATAGCACAGTTACCTACTAGTAGTACATACTGCATATCCGTGACTAAGTACTAGATGACCAGATTCAATGAATTTTGATAGTGCAAGAATATCAGAAAACGAATATGTCCCACTGAGTGTTCAAAAATTCACAGGAGTATTTTAAAACGATTTTGTATGAATACTTTGGTAGCTTGTTTTACCGAAAAACTTACTCATCGTCGTCATCAGAGACAGCACTACACCGGTAGCATGTACCGAATGCTTAACTGCTACACAACTATGAAAAAGTAAAATCATAAAAGATGGGGAAGGGTGGGACTTAAATAGCTACTGATTCTATAAAAGAGGGAGCACAAAGAGACTGCGATGAGGTACCTATACCTCGAATGAAGCATGCATTCAATCAAGTTTCGTGAACGAGTAGAGCCAGATCAGCACGACAGCTTCCTCGCGGCTTTCACTACCATGCATCATTACAAGCTTTCCTCGTCACTCCGCTTGACAACATACAAGGTTAAGCAAACAATAAAAGAAGATGCTTAGTGCAAGACCGCCATTGAACACGGTTTCGGGGCATATCCTGAAAGCGTAACTAACCATTGTGATATCTGATCGCTGGGATCCCAGCATGGTAGACGTGCTGCGCCGACTTTGGAAAGATTTATAGTAAGGGGTCTTAGCTGCCTATGCCAGGCGACGGTTTGGCCACCACGAGATTTACGCCAATCGTGTTGGGAAATGGCAAAAAGAATCCGTTTCGGAAGTCGTGGAAGTATATATTTTTCTTTTTTCGTGTACAGGTTTCCCATCTACTTACTTTACTTTTGTACCGCTGGCTCCGTTGATGTATCCAATCACACCAGCCCATACACGTCGATCGCAGGTGAGATCGTCGCAGATTGTGACCCAGTCGCGTTTTATATTGAAACGGCGTAGATGCTATAGTCCCTGGTCTACACTTGACCGCCTTGTTGCCGACGCCAGGTACGAGCCGGTTTATGGTCGAGGACGAGTTTCGCGAGCGCTGTCTGTCTTTCGGAGGACGTGGCCAAACCACTGCAGTCTTCGCCATTGGATGTGATTGGAAAGCGGTATTGAGTTTTACATCTGCGCTTTTATGGCATCGACCTGACTGATCTACTGTAATCAGCAGCGCTACACCCACGACAAAACTTTAACCAGGTGGATGAGATGTATGAGCAG
>JACCGJ010016924.1:0-37070 GCA_013407085.1 Atriophallophorus winterbourni | reverse complement strand
GGGATGGGGATGTGAGCAACACATTACTTTGGTCATTCACAAGCGCCTTGAGTGCTTTGACCAAGAATCACTTTGTGATTCTGTGTCTGAACATCGTGGGTCGTAGTACGAACCCTATATAACAGTTGGCATACAAGAAAAATCTTGTTTACCTCTAATCCACTGTTTCAAGGCTCACTGAACCTGATCTTACTGTCTCCACCTGACGACGCAAACAGCCAGAAACCGGTAGTGGTGTGTAAGGGATGGGGATGTGAGCAACACATTGCTTTGGTCATCCATAAGCGCCTTGAGTGCTTTGACCTAGAATCACTTTGTGATTCTGTGTCTGAACATTCGTGGTCGTTGTACGAACCCTATATAACAGTGGCATACACGTAATTCTTGTTTCGCCTCCATCCACTGTTTCAAGGCTCACTGAAAACCTGATCTATGCTCCACTGACGACGGGCAAACAGCCAGAAAACATAGGTTAGGTAGTGTGTTGTAAGGGATGGGGATGGGAGCCAACACATTAGCTTTGGGTCATCCACCAAGAGCCGTCTGTAAGTGCTTTGACCAAAGAATCACTTTGTGTTCTGTGGTCGAACATCGTGAGTTCGTGCATACGACCTATATAACATGGCATACACGTATAATCTTGGTACCTTTAAACCACTGTTCAGGATCACTGTACCTGATCTTACTTCTCCACCTGACGACGGGCCAAACAGCAGAAAACGGTTTTAGTGGGTGTGTAAGGGATGGGGGATGGTTTTTTTTCTGAGCAACACATTACTTTGGTCATCCACAAGCGCCTTGAGTGCTTTGACCAAGAATCACTTTGTGATTCTGTGTCTGAACATCGTGGTTCGTGGTACGAACCCTATATAACAGTTGGCATACAAGTATAATCTTGTTTACCTTTAATCCACTGTTTCAAGGCTCACTGAACCTGATCTTACTGTCTCCACCTGACGACGGCAAACAGCCAGAAACCGGTAGTGGTGTGTAAGGGATGGGGATGTGAGCAACCCATTACTTTGGTCATCCACAAGCGCCTTGAGTGCTTTGACCAAGAATCACTTTGTGATTCTGTGTCCGAACATCGTGGTTCGTTGTACGAACCCTATATAACAGTTGGCATACAAGTATAATCTTGTTTACCTTTAATCCACTGTTTCAAGGCTCACTGAACCTGATCTTACTGTCTCCACCTGACGACGGCAAACAGCCAGACACCGGTAGTGGTGTGTAAGGGATGGGGATGTGAGCAACACATTACTTTGGTCATCCACAAGCGCCTTGAGTGCTTTGACCAAGAATCACTTTGTGATTCTGTGTCTGAACATCGTGGTTCGTTGTACGAACCCTATATAACAGTAGGCATACAAGCATAACCTTGTTTACCTTTAATCCACTGTTTCAAGGCTCACTGAACCTGATCTTACTGTCTCCACCTGACGACGGCAAACAGCCAGAAACCGGTAGTGGTGTGTAAGGGATGGGGATGTGAGCAACACATTACTTGGTCATCCCACAAGCGCCTTGAGTGCTTTGACCAAGAATCACTTTGTGATTCTGTGTCTGAACATCGTGGTTCGTTGTACGAACCCTATATAACAGTTGGCATACAGGTATAACCTTGTTTACCTTTAATCCACTGTTTCAAGGCTCACTGAACCTAATCTTACTGTCTACACCTGATGACGGCAAACAGCCAGAAACCGGTAGTGGAGTTTAAGTGCAGGAGACGTTAACAACACATCACTAGGGTCATTCATAAGCGCCTTGATTGCTTGACCACGAATCACTACGTGATTCTGTGTTTGGACATCGTGGTTCGTCGTACGAACCCTATGCAACAGTGGCATTCAAGTATAACCTTGCTTACCACTTTTCCACTATTTCAAGGCTCACTGAACCTAATCGTACTGTTTCCACCTAATGATGCCAAACAGCCAGGAACCGGTAGTGGTGTGTAAGTGAGGGGGATGTGAGCAACACATTACTTAAGTACTGAGATATTCAATTAATAACTCTAAGTATTTATTATTTTGCATGTTTGAAAACGAACTGATGGATATGACTGTTTACTTTATACAGCAAGTTGGTTACAGTTTACTTGGATTAGACATTGTCCAAACTTGCAATCCTCATCTAACGGGGATTTTCAAAGACAATTCACCGACATGATAATTTTTATTAACGAATGCTCGAACATATTGATTTTTTGTAAGGTTGGCGCACGTGACGTGACATAATGTATTCGGTAATAAATTAAACGCCTGTCAAAGGACTCGAACGTGACTTAATAACCATAGAAAATCCACATCATATTTGAGCGACGGAATACGTGCTGATAGGAAAATCTAGACATCACAAACAGCACATTATGATAAGAAAGAGATTCCAAATAAATGTGGGTTTGTGTGAACGAAAACGTAGGGTAGAGAACTCGTAAATGTATTATCTAACTGAGTAAATTGCTTGCCGTTTGTCACTTATCACATTCCGGCGTCAAAATATCAAAACAGGAATTTAGAGATCACGCGCATTGGTTTCTCGGGGTAAAGTGCGTAGAAAAGTTGAACACTTTGTTTCCCTATTGATATGACGCTTGAAGACGTGTATCAATATATCAGGAATGTTTTAGGTTCAAAGCCGTATAGTGATTGTCCATTTTATGAGAATGTGCTTCTTCCGAGTTCCCAATCGCGACAGCTTAAAAGAGATTGAGTGACTGAGTAGCACACTCTCAATTGAATGAATCATCTGATTCATTGTTACGTATTTAAAAAAAGACTAAAAGGACTCGCATTATGGAACTAAAAACGCGATGAGGAGTTAAAAATTCCCTACCAACTCTTCGGATATGTTTCAATTTATTTTGCTTCCCAATATGCCCCGGACTATTACACAATTGTGGTTACGTGACAAGTTAGTAGGCAAGAAATATTTATTAATTTTTAATGAATTGGTCTTTTTAAATTGGAGGTAGTTAGATTATACATGCAGTTCTATATTAAACTTTGTGCTATCACCGAACCGTTAGTACCAAATCGATTGCATTTACTAAAGAAAAGTCCTTAACAATACATTTTCTGGATGTCAAGAGAAACATTTTCTAGTACGTCTGCTCTAGAATAGCATTATTACTGACTCTTCACAATGAGCCCCACAAGAGATGCAAGACACACAGTTCATCACGCTTTTTAAGACTAAGGGTGATACGGGCGACTGCAAGAATTATAGAGGAATATCCTTGTTAAATGTTGTTGGTAAATTGTTTGCTAAATTCTTACAGATTCCGCTACAGCTTTTAGCTGATAGAGATTACTCCGAATCTCAATGTGGGTTTTGCATGTAAAGATCAACCTTTGACATTATCTTCTCCCTGAGACAACTTTAATAAAAGTGCCGAAACAGCTTATGCCATTATATTCTGTTTTAATTGATTTAACGAAGGCATTCGACTACGTCAGCAGGAAGGATCTTTACAAAATGCTTGATCTAATAGGCTGCTCCCCAAGACTGCTCCAACTAATTATTTCGTTCCACTCAGGCATGAAGGACTCACTCCATTTTAACGGTTCTAGCTCAGAAGTGTTTAAAATTCACCGAGGTGTAAAACAAGGGTGTGTTCTTGATCCCACGCTGTTCGGCTTTTTCTGTGCTCTGCTTCTAAAGCACGCTTTCAAAACGAGAACAGAAGGTATTTACCTACGCATCCGAATTGATGACAAGCTTTTCTCACCCTAAACCAGTTGATTGCACAAACCAAGGCACGGGATGTGCTTATCCTTGAAATTCTATTTGCCGTCAATGCTGACATTATTGCTCAACCCAAGAACACCTCCAGACGCTAATCGACTGCTTTTCGTCGGCATGCGAAAAATTTGGGTTATCAATCAGCATGAGCAATACCAAATTCTGTGGCCACGGGATTGTATCGCCCCCAATCACCAATCTTTAAAATTGTCAGCTTGAACCAGTACATCAATTCACATATCTTGATTCAACCATTGCAGGTAACCTCTTGCTAGACACGGAGATTGATAAGCTTCTCTAGAAGAATTGACTTCATAAGTGGATCTATTATGTTCTTAGGGTATATGAATGACTTGGTGAAGGATATTGGTTGTAATTTGATATGTATTGCAGATGAAATTTAAATATGGAAACGTGTTAGGATTATTGGAGGGTGTATGGCAATTCAACGCGATCTCTGCATCTTATTTCGTTGGTTCCATCAAATGAGCTGCCTCTTGATCCCGCGAAATATAAAATGCTGCCGCTTGGCAAATCTTTGCACCATACGTGTACGCTCGCCATGTAAGATCTCTTTTGGACTACCGCAGAAAAGGATCTAGGTGTCTGGGTGTCGTTTAACTTTGAGCCCGGACATCATTGCCGAATTTTGTATAATAAATCCTACCGTATCTTGTGTCTGATTAAGAGGATGTTCGGGAGTTTCACGCCAGAAACCTTACAGTGGTTAATCAACAAATACGTACTTCTTGTTACGGAGTATTCAATCCAAGCCTATGCATCATAGCTAAGGAATAATTTCGAATTACAGCATTTATCACCGCGCGACTAAGTTGGTCTCACGTTTCAAATGAATGCTGAAGTGCATTCAAAAGTTTGTTTACAGAGCATGTTCACCCTTAACCCTTAACTGTGGAATGGGGCAAAATCGGTACACAAAATTTACAGGTATATGATAGGTTAAATTAGACAGATCACTTTCGTATGCCGGGGGTATCGGAATCAGCACACGTTCTACTCTCGTTAGGTATGCGTTTGAGACGTTTGAGCCATGCGGCGCGCCAGTTGTCAACAAACTTCGGAAGTGAGGTGACGCTTGTGAAATTTCGCTCCGTGCTTCATTATTTGCGTGCAATGGCTGAAAAACCTTGTAAGTATATACATTGATAATTTTTTGCTTCATTTATAGACATCTTCTGAACACATTCAACGTATACACGAATAATGAAATATTTTTCTATGCGAAATATGACTGTCAGTATATATGTCTCAAATATGTGACATCCGGCATGTTAAACTAAACAAGAGCGTGTCCCAAAAATGATACAACCGGCACTTATGTTCCCAAAGAAGAACTGGAAAAATGGTTGGGATTTGTACTGTATTTCTCAATATCAAAGTTACCAAATACAAGAATGCACTGGGCCAAGAAGCTCTCTCCTCTCACTGACTATGCAGCTGAGTGCATGTCTCGAGATAGATTTGAAGCCATCAAATCAAATCTTCATTTAGCTGATAACACAAACGCTGGCAAACCTGGAGATGCTGATTTTGACCCAATGTTCAAAGTGAAACCTCTAGTAAACCATCTAAGAACAAAATTTCAAAACCTAACCAAAGAGCAAAATTTCTGCGTTGATGAGCAAATGGTGCCATTCAAAGGCAGATCAAGGCTCAAACAATACCTGCCAAATAAACCTAAAAAGTTTGGCTACAAACTTTTCGTACTCGCTGACGACCGTGGGATGATGTGCGATTTCATCCCATATACTGGGAAAATATCCCAACGTCCCAAACATCGGTGCTAGCTCAGATATTGTGCTACATCTTGCCAAGACCATTCCTTCCAATGAGAACCATCTTGTATTTTTTGATAACTGGTTCACCTCTGTGCCGCTTCTGCAATACATGACAGATGTGGGAATATTTTGTTGCGGCACAGTTAGACTGCCACGATTAGCTGGCTTACCAAAAACATGAAGAATGACAAGCGCCTAATGAAAAAAGGCAGGGTTTCCTTTGAGGAGAAAGAACTGGTGAAGGGACATTCAAGTGTCACCCTGGTTCGCTGGTACAACAACAAAGTAGTCAATTTGGTGTCTACATTTGCCAGGGCAAATCCTCTATCAACTGTCCGTAGATTTGATAAAACTACAAAGAGGTCCATTGAAGTACCTTGCCCTATTATTGTGAAACGATACAATAAGTCAATGGGTGGTGTAGATTTGGCAGACCATCTTCTTTCTTTGTATAGAATAAGCATGAAATCAAAGAAAGCTTATCACCGTCTGATCTATCAATTCATTGACATGGCTATAGTTAATTCATGGCTTTGTTATCGTAGAGACTGCAAGAGGCTTTCTCTTCCAAAAAAGAAGTGCTCCAGCTTGCTTCCTTCAAACTTGACGTAGCTTTCACCCTTACCAAAGCTGTAAACATTTGCTTGCCTCCTAAACGTGTACGCCCATCTCTAAGAGGTGAAGACGCTAGCAGCAAAAGAAGGTGTGTAGCCCCATCCGACGATGTGAGGTTGGACCAAGTGGCACATGTGCCTTGTGTCGAGAAAAAAAGAAACCGATTCAGGTTCAAAAACTATCGTGGAAAGACGAAGATATTATGCGCTAAATGCAATGTCCACTTATGCTTAGACATGCATAAGAACTGTTTTGCGGCATTCCATGGGTTTTGATCGCGATGACTGCATGAAGGAAATACATTATTTTCTATTCAACCTATTTTTCTACCTTGTGTGTTTCACATTAAAAATTTAATTGAGAAATCTTTTTATAACTTTTATGTCTCATATAGCTGACTACAGCTGGAAATCAATTAAAAAGGTGCTACCACAGGACGATTGTACCGAATTTGTCCCATTTTTTTATTTTCCGTAATATATAAAAAAACTAAAAATACTTTCTGTCCCCATATAAGGAGAGCAGTTTCATCACAATAATGCGGGAGAAAAAAATTATTTCAATGTCCAGGCAGCCAAAGGTTAAACGACAGCGCCGCCTGCGGTGGCTTGGTCACGTCTACAGAATGGAAAATGATCCTGTTCCTTTGGTGAGTTGCAATCAGGAAGTCGACCGTTGGGCAGACAGCACTTGCGTTAAAAAACGTTTGCAAAAGAGATATGAAAGCTCTTGGCATTAACCCCGCGAGTTGGGAAGAACTTGCTCTTGAACACTCAAAATAGAGGCATTGTGTAAAACGTTGCCTGCCAGCTGGAAGGAGCAGATTCAGCTCTTGTCTGCTGAACGCAGATCATGCCGCAATTTAAGCCCAACGTCCGAGTTCTGCCTAACGATGCAAGCGCTGCAGGAGAGATTGTTCCTCTGGAATCGGACGGTTTCCTCATTCAGCATGAAACAATCATGCAATTGTGATGCACATCCATGGTCGACATCGACCGAAGGAGGCCAACAACAACAATCCATGTTAACAAATTTTATGAAATCTAGAATTGAACTAGAATTGAACTGAGCTCCGTAGTATTTATCAGCAGTATCATTTTTGAAGTTCAATGATGATAAAAGATTTTTGAAATTAAACATTTGACCACAAGAGACTCACTCATCTCATTATACACATTGATGATCACTTAAACTAATCAAATTATTCATTCCAAATTCCCCCTTGAAATTTCGTTTTAGTGAGGATTAGAGTGAACATAATTCAATCGATATTAACATAACTATCGCAGCACTTAAATGTGGTACTTGTAAAAGACAAACCTCCGGAAGTCTGTGCCCCCTTTTCCCATTTGTTCCATTGGCAATTAGCCAAGCGCGTCTCACTTCCGGAAAAAGAAATGGTGTTTATCCAAAACGCATCATTCTTTCCCCAGATAGAATTCAAATATTCCATGACTCGAGGATTTATTTTTGAAAAGTTAATTCTTTACAACACCACAGAAATACGGTATGAATGTAAATGCGAAATATATAAAAGTGTAAAAGGAGTAGAGTAAATCAAATATAATGCTCACGATATTCTAGAGATTCAAGATTCAAGAATTTATGGTTACAAAAAGCACAAAGTTTCACAATTACAATATCCTAGTAAATATTAGGTCATGAAAAAGAATTAAACATTTTAAATAATAATTATAGTCCAGTTGAATACTTACTACGAGGTAATACGTTGGTGTCGTTAAATCGTTATACAACAAATAAGTGTCCAAATTTCGAATGAAAGTTTCGACGCTGGGAGTGATGACAATAGTTTCGGGAAGGGCATTCCAAAGGAAACAGACATGTAAAGAATAAAAATATCGGCGACAGCTGATACGGGAGTGGGAAATTTGTAGTGTCGCTGAGTGGCTGTGTGTGTTGTGGCTCAAGGTATTCGAATACATGTTTTAAATGATGATGTGGGTATTTAATATTTTGCATGTTAGTATCACATCACTCTAGAGCCTTATTTGAATAGGAGTAAGGAGTTTCAGTTTTTGCAATCGTTTCTCGTACGGTAGTTTCCGGAAACCACTTACTAGTTTGGTTGCACGATGTTATATGATATCAAGTAATAGTATATCTTTTTTTAACAACAGAGTCCAAGTTTGCGATGCATGCTCCATTGTTGGAATTAAGTAGGCTTTCTTGACGGTGGGCAAAGTTCCAGGCGAGAGGTTTCTGAAAATCCTTCGCAGAATACCTAGATGTTTGGAAGCACGCTTGTAGATGACCTCACATTGCTGACTCTTCTTTGAGCTACCGCATATTCAGACTCCGAGATCCCTTTCCGACTCGATCCAGCTCAAAATCGTATGCCCAAATTGATTTTGGTACTGGATTAGCTTACCAATTTGCAACACCTTGGATTTTTCCGTATCGATCATTGATGGAGAGCATCTGAACCACATTACAGCTGTACACAGTTTGCGGTTGATTTTATCGGCGTTCAAAGTTTAATATCATTAGCAAAGAGAATAATCACCTTGCATGAGAGCGTCTGTGATATGTCGCTGATGTAAACCAAGAAAAGTACTGGCCAAAGGACGGAAACTTTTGGTACGACACTAGAGGCATCAATAACCCGTGATTGTACCACGTTGATTCTAGCGATCGCTTTGCGTCCACTGAGGTAACGTTCTAGTCAAACGAGTACCTATCTGCTTCAGCTTTTGTAGTAGTCGAATCTGATCAACATGGTCAAAATCTTTATGCATATCATGAAAGCAAGCGTGGATGCTAGCTCCTTCGTCAACCGCTTGGGTCCAGTCGTTTAACACCGTCAACAAGTTTGTCAAGCACGAGCGACATTTACGAAAACCATGCGCGCTACAAATAGTATATTCTGGGATTCCGAAAGATGAACTATTTGTTTCGTCACTATACGATCTAGAACGTTGGATATTACAGAAATTAAAGGGACTGGACTGTAGTTTGCCGGATCTGAACGTCTACCAACCTTGAAGATAAGTTAAATTACCCCTATCTTTCACTCTATTTGCACCAATCCTTCGGTTAGAAAATGTTTAAACAATTCACTTAATGTTTCACACAGCTGTGGTCACATAATTTCAGTACCTTTGTTGTAATTTCAACCGCACCAGGGGATTTCCTACTTTTCATTCGACACAAATGTCGTTGTATAATCGCTGAATTGAGCTCGGTTTCAGTCAGCTGTTGCGTCACAGCTGATGTCGGTAGTACTTCATTCAATCTAATCGTTAACAAACTAAATACGTTAGTATAAAATTGAGCGAAAGCATCAGATGTTTCCTATGCTGAGACCGTTAATGGATCCTCAGTAAGGACAGAAAACACCTCTAGTTTCACGCTCGATCGAGCATTGACGATCGGACATAGCAATTTGGAATTTTCCTTCCTTTTTCAAAGATAAAATGTGATGATAAGTTTTCTTGTCTTTCTTGATGAGAGCATTTACTGTGTTTCGAATTCTGGTATATTTGTGTTTCAACCAAGCAGAGTTCCTTTGCCCCATCCAATTCTTCGTGTGACTAAGAAAGTTAGAGCGAACGTCGCTTGTCCGTCATTCATCAACAAATCACGAATCTTGATATACGTTCGACTAAAATCTTCCTGTGAGTGCGGTGCAATGTGCGTCGGTTCTGTGAAAATCAAGCACTCGCCAACTTACTAACCCATACCCTTCACGTAAACGCGTGTAGTTGTGGACTCACATACTCGTCTAGCGCTTCATGCATTTTCGAAGCCTAACAAAAGATAAACACTCCGACAGAGGTGGACAATGTAGTCAACACGTTCAACTGCTCTGATTTCAGAATTAAGGATTATATACCAAATTGGACGTCAACTCTGAAAATCTTCTATGAATAAAGTCGGACACATGGTTATGCAGTGGAAGCATGTCTATCAGCTCATTTATGATCGAATGTGGGTAGTGGATGATCTGATCAAGCAAAGAAGTTGAGAGAAGTTTAAAGTCCTTCATGACCAGTAATCGAGAACTTCGCACCTTTCTGCTTAGTAGGAGCCTCTACACATCCGGTCTTTTTTAAGTATTCGTCGATTTAAGAGGGCGATATATTATACCAACGATGCAGTCGTTCTGTGACTCCTGTGTAAGGCTACACCATAGGGTAATTTCTGATTCAAGGTTGGGAACGTGAATCTTCATGCACTGAAGATGTTCGCGACAGAATACAGTCACACCACCACCTTTTCGTGGTCGATCGTTCCATAGTAGTATCATGTTGGGGATCGACAGTTCGCTTTCAGTCATGCAAGATTGAAGCCAGGTTTCAGTAACAGCGACGAGGTCGGGTGATTATCGTTTTTCACCATTTGTTTAGCTCATCCAATTTAATGAACACGCTTTGGGTATTCGTATACAGACATTTGAGTGATTTTTATCATGTAACAATGAGTCAGTAACAGTATTTATCGGGTCGACGCTTTCGACGTCGGAACATTTTCATTTTAGAAAAACAAGTTGGGTACATTTTTAGCGACATTGTGTCAGTCTCGGATGATTTTTTAATGGAATGCAACAATTTGACCTCAGTACCAAGCTCTGTGGTTGCACAATCTAACGTTTTCACGTAATCTATTTCCGTACAGGTTTAGTTCGGATCGGGCAGCATCCGCCATGGTACTTGTCAAAAATGTCACCTTAAATAGATTTAATCCTTCTCCTTGATAGTTCGGCGAACAAGGTATTCTGTATGTGTCGACGACTAGAGAATTTTGGGAACCGATACGATAACACTGTTTACGATCGTGCTCTTTTCTTTTAATAACCGTTGTTCTGGATCGTCGAGCAGAATAATACTTATTGATGATGCTTGACCCCGACCATTCGGTGTTCGTTGACTTTCCCACAAATGTACGTCAGCATATATGATGAATATCGTGAGCACGACAAAAATGCGGTGATCACGATTATGATCAAAATCAGAATTAAATCCTGCGGGACGCTCCGGTAGTTAATCGCACGACGTTGAGGAATAAACAGTCGATGACGAAGAATAAGATCTTTCCGACGACGTTAATTCCTATAAGTACCTAAAGAGTATTAGCAGCGTTACAGACGTAGATCCAATATGGAAAAAAATGAAAAATCCAGTTCTTCTACGCAATACCGCTTCGAGATCGGCATATCCAGAAAGTTGAATTCCAGGGGATTTATACCAGGTATAACATATCAACGTACATGCGAGAGTATGAACAATATATCCTGATAATCAGAAATAATGCGACCGCACTGCGCTATGCGAAAACGTGAATGTTTCCTTTGTCGAAAATGAAGTTAGTATTTAACGCGGAACACTACTTTAGTTTTAATCGTATGACTTTTACCTCATATTAGCAAGCCAACAATACAATTGCAAGTCATGAGTAATTTTAGATGCTAAATCATTTTGAACAGGAAAAATAGATTCACTTGCGAACATAACGAACCAAAGCAGACAATTGCATCATGAACGCACTGCATGAGTACAAAAAACATCTTCGCGCTCGTTTTTTATATTTGCCTGCGGATAACAGTCATGTGTAATGAGAATAAAACATATTAATTTGCATGCTTTTCCGTCACACACAACCCACTACCGGTTTCGTGATGTTTGCACTCATCAGGTAGGGACAGTAAGATCAGGATCCGCATGCGCATAAGACATGTTTTGAAATTTAGGCCGTTAGCTTGTTTCAAGATGAGCCAATTTTGATTTTATTTCATCAAAACACAGGTCTTCTATTTTACGGAAAACACTCAAAGCTATAACCATGGAGACCTTTCTTGTATGAGCGCAGGTGTATCGTTGGAAAGCATCGGTATAGAAGAGTTCACAAGAGACTGAATATATTAAATATATATATATATATATAGATATCTATATATATCATCTTATATATATATATCTATATATTATAACCATCAATTCCTCAAACAGTATCGAAAGTTACGGGTGCTTCGACGTGAATCTACTTCCTCAGTGACGAAAATCCGTTAGAATAATTCTTAGAAATTGTTAATGAAGGATGAAGGAGTTAAACATTTTCAATTTCATGGTATATTATCAAGGTAGTGGCACCCTAACATTTTGTATAATCACATCATTGCTACGAGGCGTGTTTTCAAATTAATTCAAATTAATTTTGGGTATTACTACTGTCATCAGTGAAGCTAATGCTAAACCTTATTCCTGACTATATGTATTTACCCAATAAATACAATTGATTGGTGATTCAAAAGGTTTCAAAGATTCAGTGATATTTCAAACATATAACACTTTTGAAACTAGGAAATTTAAAATAAAAATGTGGAAACAATTGGTGTATAACGAGTATATCCTATGCAAGGCTCAGAAATGAATTTTGTTTGCATATGCCTCTCGGAATCCGCTTCACATTTTGCAATGCATGGGAAGTCCATCACGAGTTGTGAATTGAAACAAATAAAAGCGCTGTCGATGAGCGCGTAAAACTGGGATATAAATATTCGGGGTATGTCTACGTGTCTCTTGCCCACCCCCCTCTTGAAACTATTGTCGTGGTAGGTGTCATCCGTTAGGAACAATTTTATTATTTGGGAATAATATCGTGCAATATCCTCTGTTGGGTAAACTCACATAGACCCAAACGTTCAAATCATTCATTGTCCGGAACATTAGAAAGACTCTTGCCACGTAATACATTTTACCGAAGAGGAAAATACCCCGCCGCAACCAAAGTATCCGTACATCTACCGCATACTCCATTGTTTGACAACAGTAGAGATACCACCGAGAATCACCAAAATATTATTCGAAATTTACCAAACATTAATCTAGCACCATTTGGCTGGTTAAGGGTGCTTTTCAGATTACCGTGAATGGATTGCACTAAAAGCTGAATACATGATCTATGAACATTTTAAACAACGCATCCATTAATTATAAGCATACGAAAAAGTGATTTTCGTTCGAACCTCCTGTTACTCAACCAGGTGCCCTGTTTAAATAATTTCATTGTATCATTGAATTGTAACGTTGTGAACAGAACGTGGTAATGTTCGGATGTCAAAACAATAGTCTTGTAAATTCATCACTTACAAATTGGTTCGTGACTTTAAATCAGTCGAGAATGCTATTTCCCTTATGATATAAACACATTTAACATTCTTTGCAGAAATTCTGAATAAGTAAATCCAAACAGCTACACAAGAAACAGATAACTGATTTGCTTGATGGTTTGGTTCGACTGATAGGTGATTGGTAAAAAGTACTTAATAGTTCTTTCTACAATTTGATATTCTCTTGCAGGACTCGTGGACATGGTATTGAGCTAAAATTCCAACAGTACAGTACAGTATGTGAGTCTCTTTATATTTTGGAATTCACTCAGTGCAGACGTGGCGTACTCCATGAGTTTTTCTATATATAAAATGTATTTTGATTTATATATGACAAATAATGCCGATGCCAGTAGCAATCGAACGATATGCAATTCATTAGGGTCAGTCAAACGAGCCTTGCGTGATTAGGGCATAAATCGTACCGGTAAGCACGGAATTCATTGACAAATCAGATCTACATGACAACCGGGACAGACATGTTTTGAGATATGTTTTGCGGTTGTTTGATTTGCTTATACAAGATAGGCTTGTGTTTGGCGCCTACTGTCTTGGATAGCGAATGCATTTATCCAGTCGAATTTATCATGTGTTTTCGTATCCGTGTGTGAACAGTATTAGCAGATGAATATTTGACCTCACGCATGAAACGTTGCGACGCGTGACATCAAGTCTGTGTAAACAACGTTGTTGGCCTCCTTCGATCGATGTCGAACATGGATGTACATCACAATCGCATGATTGTTCATGCTGTACAGCTTTTCGATTAACTAAACAGTCCGATCAGGGAGGATCAATCTCTACTGCAGCGCTCGCAAAGATAGACTGAACTCGGTCAATCGAAGTCAGTTGTACACCGGCGGTGCTGTCTGCGTTCAGTAGAGATGAGCTGTATCTGCTCTTCCCCAGCTTACGCGATGGCTCCAGAGTAAGCGGTCAAGACGTCGTGGGGTCATACACAATAATAATAATGGACGATGAAACAGGTAGCGAGATCGGTTCCCAAAAAACCTGACGTGATCAATTCGGTTCTCCTCACCCGCTACATTATGACATCTGATAATTCATTCTAGATTTTCGCAAATTGACGAAATACATTATCAAATGCTTCCGAGGTATTACCTTATTTAGCGACATAAAAAGAAATATTTTCACCATCATTTACACATATCTACTCGATTGAAATGCGCATTTTGGTACAATGCGATGCATGCATCTGATATATACGTTGCTGCAATTTTCGCCATCTTTCGGTCAATATCGATCCTGAATACACATTGGAAACACATCTGCTCACCTTTACATGAGCATTAATTGTGATTTTTGGGTAACCATTACTACTAAATCGTTTACAACGGTTTGCGGTACGAGGTCTACTCGTCTACTCGTCTGCACAAGTCAGCGCGATTCTTCTTTTACAGTGGAACAACTCATACCCCCATATTACCACTTCAAAAATAGCACGTGACACTAGGTAGTGAGAGCACGTATTCAAGAATAAGTTCACTTGAAGCGTAGAGCTTTCCAATCTCCTTCATATAACTATTTCGTACTGCAAATGCAACCTAGATAACTAAATTGAAAGGAGGTTTTACAATGAAGCATATTATTCAAATGCATATTTATTTAATGTTTTTGGTCAAGCATTCAATAAGTTTATAAATGACCACGTGTTTCGTTGCCTACATATCCGCATACAATAACTTGGTTGGAGTATATTTTTTTATAGTTTTTGTTTGAATGAAGGGTTAAGAAGCTTGTTGATTGATCAGAATGTGAGAGTGTATTCAATCACGTGCGCTTGGCTAAATGAATGATAATTTGGAACACGTTTTTTTATAATTGGCACATATTAAACGATGTCTCTCAATTCAATTCAATTTAATGGTCTAAAAATCATATTGCTATACATAAATCACAGAATAATATGGGAATTACGAATAACATAGGTAGTAAAAACGAGATTTTGTATCCTTACTGAACAGTTCAGGAATCAGGTAAAAATCAATAGGGTAGAATCTGTTTTAAATCGGTTGGTGGCACATGTAAATCCATGGTTGTCAAGATGTATAGTTTACTTTGATGCATGGGTTCAAAGTTCAAAACCTTTATGGTTAGAATATATAGGTTCAATGTTTGGATTGGTCGATATAAAGATGTTTAAATGCGATTTGAATATATTCAAGTTGAGTGAATGTGAAACCACGTCACATCAAATCTGACCAACATCCCTTCCATATCCGAATGAAGAATGGTTGACAAATAGAATACCTGCGTCTACATATTCAACACTGTGCCAAAGCTCACTGATGCTAATCTTACTGTCTCCACTTGATGACGACAAACAGTCAAAAATCAGTTGTTGTGTGAAAATGCGGGTGATGTGAGCAGGAAAGCATTGATTAATTTTAAGCATCTTGAATGCGTAAATATCATCGCGTTTCTGTTAAAGAAATCCGTGCTTGTTTTTAAGAAGCAAATTCGACAGTGGCATTTAGATGTACCCACTTTACCGTTTTACCACTGTCTCAGGTCTCTTTGAAACTCATCTTAGTGCTTCCAAATTAGGGAGGCAAACGGTTGGGAACTGCTTGTGAAGAAATGTAGTCACAACTTACATTTACCAAAAATAGTTGATAAGATAACTACGGGAGCTTGACATCTTTCAATTGGGTTCACACTTATCATTTTTCACAGGTTCACGCATAAAACCAACTTAAATATAAGCATGTAAAAGATGTTTGAAGAAGAAAGAGATTATTAACAACGACTGGAGTGCTTGATACATATGTTGTCAACGTACATTTCTCAACTTAACTAATTTCTCGGTAAAAATCAGCAAGATTCCAGCATCAGGCATAGGCAATTCAAAGATACTTTGTCATTTGAAAATAATGAGGAATGATAACATATGTTGCTACCGAAATCAACACCAAATATGTGTTGCAATAGATATAATATTAAAAAAAATATTTATTCGATCTCTAACTACAAGAAGTGTTGATCTTACCAGCACATCAACTTTTTATATACATATTTTTTCTTAAACTAATATCCTACGGAGTTGAAAGCTACAAGCTTTTTTATACCATAAATTCTTGAATCTTGAATCTTGAATCGTTGTTAGTTTATTCCGAAAATAATATGTGTGAATTATACCAAATAATCTTCAAAGGTAAATGAATGTTATAATACTTGAAATGTATCTCTATTCTCACGAAGCGTACGCATGCGAAGATTTTTCCAATTTCTGACTCGTCATTTATTGTTGATTTATTTAAACAGATTATCAGACTTGCTATCCGTTCATAATGGAGGATCGAGCGAATAAATTTCTCTCATTTTCACGTGCCAAGCTGCATTCAAGAGAAAATGGTTAGCGCCAGCTAATGAACAAATTTGTGATTTAATGAGTTAAAAGATATAAATCATATTTTCCTTTGGGATTCAAGATTCATGATTCAAGATTCAAGATTTATGATTGAAAAGCAATTAACTTTACAATAACTACGGAGTGGAACTTTAGGTACAAATGTACATATATGTATTAATAAAATCAAAAGAAGTGGGCAGATGATATTTTATTCATAGTTGGGTGCAAAATTCGGATGTGCTCTCATATAATCGTCAAGCTTTGATTTGAATATAGGTAAACTGATTGAGCTTACCAAATCGGCAGGTAGGGAATTCCAAACAAAGCACACACGCACCGAATAAAAATACCGGCGCAGTTCCGTTTGGAATGTGGTTCTTCAAACTTGCAACCATGACCATGGCTGTTGCTGGAAGTTCGAAGGTGGAATGATAAGTCCAAGGGGTAAAAAACAGTAGTAATTATTTTTATGCAAGGATGAGGTCACCTCGTATTCACCTTTGTGCAAATGTCCTCCGCTCCAGTCGTCTGAGTCGCCCGACGAATGGCAAATATTCGAGACCAATGACAAGCTTAGAAGCTCTCGGATCCAGAAGTAAGAAGTCTTTTTGGAGGGATGGTCTCCAGGCTTGTGTGCATAGTCTAGAACCGGGTGTATACATGTGTTTATCATGAAAGGAAAACACCCAGATGGGAAATGTCCAAATATCCGCCGTAACATGCCGATCAGCCGAGACGCGCTTGTGTAAATGGCTTCGCATTGTAGACCATTCTTCAAACTATCGCAAAATCCAGACAGTCAGGTCCTTTTCTTATTCGGTGTACTCCAGGTTTCTGTCGCCGAGCTTCTATTGATAGGAAAAGCCTAGGTCACGACCGATGTGAATGATGTACATCTATAGTCGACTTCGACAGAAGGATTTCAACAACAACGTATCGGAATGCTGATCGCTTTTACGATAAACTGTGTATGAATGTTGGTAGTTAAACGTTTGAGGTGCTCTGAAAAGAAGCCTTCGTAAGTAGTTAAGGAAAGACCTAAACGGAGAGACACTATTTCGTTCATTGCATGTCTAAATTGCTGCATATGTCTTTCCAATTGGCCTAACTCGATACTAATAGTTTAATGTCGACGTAACGAATAAATAAACCGTGTCCATTTGCGAGTGGTATTGATGTAGTTTTTCATATGCCTTGCATGTAACATATATGTTGCAGTTTTCATTGAACCAGCGATTACACGGTTACCGCATGCTCACCGTTTCAAACTGCAGCGTCGTTTCATAAGATGTTCAGTATCATCCTCCGGTGGGTTAAAGCGAACACCTCATTCTGCTCTTTCAATACGAGTGAAGACAAAGCTAAATAGAAAAGCGGATTACATTGGTTTAATGGAACCATGGCAGCTTGCGATTAACATAATATAAATTTCAGTGATCCGGACTCACATTTAAAAACCCTGACGGATTACATCATCAACGTGATACATTTAAATCTATGTCCCGAAACATAAAAGCAAAGAATCCGACTTCAGAATTCGCAGTAGCACTATAAATTGAATGATAGAGCGATATTATGCACGGGCTATTCACAGGGTGGCCAGAACTGATTCAGCCTGGGCAAACTTTCGCGAATTTCGAAATCAACTCACAAACAATATCACTAGCTTCAGCTGGCAATAAGAATGCAGCAAAATCCTAAACTGCTTTATCAAACTGTTAACAACACTACGAAGCTGAAACCCGGTGTTTTTCCGATTATGACAAACAATGGACTAACTGATTCTCTGTTGGAAAACGCTAACGGTCTCGCCAGTTTTTAGTCACGAGTTTTCACCGCCAAGGATGCATTACAATCATCGGAATTGTCAGCACCAATTGTGCCAGAGACTATATGTGATATATGTATTAATTCTGAAATAGTGCAGCACCACCTACGCAAGTTGTATATCAAAAAGTCCCCGGGAGCTGACGAAATCACGCCTGAAATACTAGAGTTATGCAGCGGTCAATTGTGAAACCCACTTTGAGGGAGGGTGTTGTACTGACTGACTGGAAGAGGGGAAGGGGAATCATAACACTCATCTACAAAGGTGGAACTCGTTATGACGCAGCAAATTACCGCCCTGTTACACACATTTCAGTGATCTCAAACGTTATGGATCGAACTGTGTGCGAAAGAATTGTAAGTTTTCTGGAAACCCAAAAATTGTTTTCCAGAGACAATGGACGACTGGAGGCAGGCAGTGGATGAGGGTGTGTTTTATGCGTGCCTGTTACTTAGACATATCAACAGCGTTTGATCCCGTGGACCATTCTATACTCCTGAGGAAGCTGCATGGTGTTGGTATTAATGGGTGCCTTCTTACCTGGCAGAGAAGTTACCTTCTTGATGTCTGGGGAAATCGAAAACAATAGCGGTGTATCACAAGGTTCGATTCTCTTTTTGGTCTACATCAACGACCTTCCGAAACTTGTCACAGCCAAAATGATTCTCTTTGGGAATGATGGTAAACTTTGGATGTGAATCACGTCGAGCGTGGACTGTTTGTGTTTACGAAGCGATTAGGATATATTGAACAGCTGGACAGAGCGTAACAAACTTGCATTCAACTTCAGAAAGTGTACAATGTTTCAAATAGGTGAACCTTTCCCATTCTCATGCAACAACTGAAATGCACCACAAAAGAAAAGGAAGGTTAGTGTAAGTATTAAGAATAGCATACAATTCGAAGCAGTGTACAACTGAGCCAGACGCATGCTAGGTATGCTTCTGCGTATTTTCGGACATTTTTTCCGGGTATCATTCTCCATGCTCATAAATACGTATATTAACCCGGTGATGGATTACTCAGTGCAGGCTTGGGCACCGTGGCTACAAAAGGACATCAAGCTGCTCGAGAGGATTTATCACAGAGCAACTAAAATGGTTGGCTGTCTCCGCCACCTACCATATGAGAATCGACTTGAGCAGCTTAATTTTTATACACTGCTTCGCAGAACGGTTCGATTTGATCTAATACTAACCTACAGAATAATGAACTGAAAGATGCACCCTGTGAGGCACGTATTTCGTCTCTAGTCTAGCCATACCACACGTACCCACTCGCTAGCAAAGATATTCCACATTCTCAACGGAACTGCCGTCGGTTCATATATTCGGTGCGCGTTCGTTTCTTGTGGAACTCCCTACCGTCAGATGTACAATCGTATAGTGGAAGGATTTGCAGGAACAAATTGGAAATATTTATGCTTCGCGATTCCACGCAATATTCCGTTCGTATACCATTACCTTTATCCAAACGAATATTTTTTTCCATCATACCGAGACAATACATAACATTTTTTCTAACTACAAAACTGTCGATCATCTTAGTGCCTCAATTTATTTTGTATTTATATTTATTGTCCTTATACGAGCTATTTTATACCATAAATTCTTGAATCTTGAATTTTGAATTTTGACAAAATGTAATGAATTTCAAAGTTGTGAGTCGTATTTATCGCTTAGGAATTTTTTTTGTAATAATAAAGATTTTTTCCGAAAAATCCTTTTTACATTCTTGATAAATGAGTGAAAATTAAACTCTTGTGAACCGATCTTCAACTGTTTAACGCCATTTCTGATCTTAGAGGACCAAAATTACACCGGTCACGATGAAAACAATTGAATAAATATATTTTGAAAACGATGAGATTAAGGTTACGAATGATTAAAATCATGTTTTCGGAACTGATATGCATGAAGTTGCAGATTTTGTCAAAAATGTATTATCCAAGTGTGATATATTTGATATATTTATTCAATTACTATAAGCAAGATATGTGGTGTATTCAAATGTGTGCTTTAAACTTTTACGTTTATGTGGAACATATTCAGTACCGGTTTATCCTGAGCTCATTATGTGAACATCATTTTGATATCCCCACATAGCTTCCTAAATATGTCGCCTGTCTTACGGGTGGACTATATCAGAAAAATGAATATCATTTGATGGTAACCCTTTCAGGACGGATGTAACCTTCCGGTTACATGAACTCCGCAAGTCATTTTGAGCTAATTCTATCCGAATTTTTTTTGCACGGCGGCATACAGAATTTTGTCAACTGCAGGGTGGTTTTCTTCTTTGTTCGCAATCATCATTGACTTGTCCACAGTGAAAGAGAAAGTATGTGCTGGTACGGGTTTCGAACGTATCCTCACAATTCGCAGTTTTGTGAGCCGAATAAAAATCGTGTGAAAGTCTCAGTTATTATAAATTTTGTTCCAGTATAAACTTAGTCATGCCTACAAAGACATTATGTAAAAAAATTGGAATAAATCAGAAAATCTTCGAAATGCGTTGCGTTTAAATAGATGTAACCTTTATGTTACATCCGGCAGAAGTCACCAAAATCGTACACTGGTGACTTATGCCGGATGTAACCAATTGGTTACATTTTGTTATTTTCTCAATTATGTGAATATCACAAACGTTTTATATTATTTGTGTTATTTCACCACTGGGCAACTCGTTTCCGAAGAAAAAATATTTTATTTCGGGTTAGAAAGGGTTAAACGCATAGGAATTTCGTGCTATAAAACTGATAAATTTTCGATGAATTTGAATCGAGCAACAATTTTTATTTTCAACCGGAAGCAAATCCCGCGGGACTAACCGACATCACATTGCGAAATATTCCGCAGGCGATACAAACGTATCTATCGATTTACTGTGTTTCAAAACATGCAACGGTCATTATCTCGTCAATTAAAACGATTATGGAAATGGATACTAGAAAAATACTATTTGGAAATCCCTCCATTCATGCGTTTCAATTTATGACATCAGCATCGACATCATTCTGAAATATATTCTGATTCAACATGAATTTGAAATGAGAAAAATCACACCAGCATGACCGAACCATTTGTTTACGAAATCACAAAAAAATAAACGATCAATTATGCATACATTTTCGTAAAAAGTAATTCAGTTTGAACCAGCTGCTACATATTCTTTTACAAAAAATTGTATTCTATCAATTTGGGCGCGCGAATCAAAATGTTACATCGAACGTAAGTGAAAGAAAATGCGAGTGTTATGATCACATCACTAACATTTCTTTTTCGGTAAAATAAAGTAAAAAGATAAATAAGTAAATAAATTGTATTGCGTTGATAGATTAGATGTTTTGGTTGAATATCTGTTCATGTCGATAAAGATTTACAATGAAGAATGATAAGTTAATTTAGTATCAAAGTGATTTGTTGCTCACATCCCCCAAAATTACACTCCACTACCGGTTTCTGGCTGTTTGCCGTCATCAGGTGGAGACAGTAAGATTAGATTCAGTGAGCCTTGAATTTAGTATCCTTCAAAATCGAATTTTAGGTGTTTCAATTTCTAGTAATTCAATCCAATAAAAAACGAACAAAAATCTTCTTTACAGGTTTTAGGTGATTAGGACAAACTTTCGAAAATGCATATGTAGCATAGCATTTTCACATGGTTCTAAACAAGCTGTAGATTATTCGTTGCCTATTACAAGTTATCCAATGATTTTTTTAATTTTAATTTGAAATCTGAATCTGATAGTGTGTAGTGTATGACCATCGACAAACAGGATGAAAGCGCACGACCGGTTTCAAGATTTTCTTCACTCATCAGGTTTGCATATCCAGGTCCTGACATTAAAAAGCCGTTTTGGCTGTGTGCCAAGTTCAGAGGGTAAATCCTCATTTACAACTTTAAATTTAGTTGCATGCGGGGATTAATCTAAACCTCATTAACGGTGCAACACAGCACTGCTGATTGTTTGTGATATTTTTGCAATACTCTAATGACAGCAGCTTGGGTGACGTTTGTTTGAAGTCAAAATCTAATCACGAGTAATATACGACGTTTGGAATGCAGAACGGAAGCATACAACCATTTTCATCAGATATTGATCCATCCATACATTTGCATTTGCAAACTGCGTTTCGTATTGGGTCGATTCAACTCATACTATTTCCCCTTAACAGCATTAATTACCATTTATAATTAATTTCTGCACACCGCTCACCGCAATTCGACCGAATGCATCGTGGAATCCATCCATGGATATCGCAAAGTTTTTGTTCGCACAGAGAATATTTAAAAAAACACGTTCTTATTTCTGTCCCGATTGTGTGTGGTGGAAAAGCATGTAAATGAACATTTTGGTTTAAATCCTAAAATACTTTGAATCTAGTTAATTGACACACAATAGAACTGGAAAATTAAGTTACCGTTTTTCCAACATAAGCAAAAGAATGGTTTTTCTCAACATAGATAGAAATAAAATTATGTGATGCAATTTGTTATGAGATACAACCATTTTTATTACAAATTACTAAAGGGATTTCTGTGAATAATTTGCATAAGTTGTGTAGAGCTGATTTTTTATTAGATAGCATCAACGTACCGTGAATAGTCCCATTTCCGATAACTACATGACCACACACTCCGTAATATGATTAATTGTGTTCATATTGGTGGTTCGAGAATTCCTTTGTATTAATTTATGTCGAAATTCTGACTGTAATAATTTATACACGAATTGATAACTGGTTCGAATTGTTTATTGTTCGACCGCAATATCAATGTTAGAGTTATACAACATGGTTCACGCTTGGTTGATGTACTTCAGTGATCGACAGTGATTTCTGACTGAGCTATTATTGCTGCTTTAGGCAAAAACGATTTAAGTTTTTCATCCAAAGATAAACTACAGACGAATATATTCTTCGCGCGTGTGTATAACGTCCTTCGCATGACATTCAGTTAAAATTAGATTAGATTGCTTGTTTAAGGTATTGCAGATAAACTCTCGCTAATTAGAGACTTGATTGATGGAGTCCATTATAACATATCTCGTAAAAACTCTTGTGTTTGATTCACCTCGATCTGATGATGAATACTCAAATGATGGAGATAAGATTTTCACATTATTCGCTCAGTGTCGACCATGGGTGACGTTGCACATTTTGACATAGAGATGCAGTCTTCTTGGAAAGTAAAAATCTCCTGCGAATCATTGAAAATCTATCAATAGTATTTACGCGATCGGCAGGGTTTTTCAACTGTCGTGGTATCCGATTTCAGTAACTCGTATTGGCTTATGAATTACGCTCCCCATCGTCTCCAAAGTAAATCATCAAAGAGCTAGATGCTTGAATTGGGTGTGCTCAAAATTAATATTTTTCCACGCATTTTTTGAAATTCATTAACATGGTTTCTATGTAGAGGAAGGACGTTTGATCCCCGGCACGATTTGAATGCTATGCCATATTATTTTGAAAAATGGGGAATTTGCTGCCCTGGTCAGAATAATGAGAAAGAAAACTTGTACATGAGGTTTTTTTATCGTGCAGCATGACATTTCGTCAACTCTTATTACAACATTTAATGAGAGTTGTAGGCAAAACTGAAGCTGATTTGGATTTGAATGTGACTGATAATCCCGAATTTCCCATTAAATTTTAACGTTTTTCCCATAATTGTTATTCGTATCTAAAATTTATTTGGTTACATTTATTTAATTCGCCGAAAATTCATTCATTTACAAACAAATCTTTTTTTCTCTTTTAAAGATCCTTACCTAATCTTAAGGTTCATTTTCAGGTAATTCATATCTCTACGATACGATACGTTACGTAGAATTTGTCTGTCAAGATTACATGATGAATCGGCATGTATCCTATTCAAAAAGATTCATCCTAGGACGTTTCGATGTTAGGAATTAAACATTTGAGTTTAAATTAACAATGAACCTACCATATTTATAATATTTGATTGAATTCTAATGAAGGTTTTATTACTTGACTGAGTGGAGGAAACTAACAATGGGAAACGCAATTGTTTTGAATTAAACGAACGACACCTTGAGATGGAAACTTTTGTGAAATGCTTTTAAACATAAAACCAAAGAAATCAACATGCTGTGCGTGGCGTATATATGATATGAATCATAAATGAGTTTGATACGAGAGACGCCTCAAGAATGATTGAGATTACAGAACACAGCTATCACAAAATGTAGCTAAAAATCGTAAATCGTAAGTTCGATTGTGAAGGTACGTCAATCACAGATGCTGCTCTACACATACTAAGAGAATGATCAACAGCGTTTATAAACATTCATAAGATTTATGATGGAATTTTGTTTAGGAGAACTTTCTAGAACACTGTGGTTCATCTCGTGTCTATGATGGAATATTTTTCATCATAACCAATCTAAACACAATCATACCTTGTTTCAAGAAGAGAAATATCAATATCAAATATGGCGTACAGTACTAGTGGCCTTGGCTCAAGTAACATCTATGATTTTTCGAATTTATCATCGTTCTACGAACCAAATTCTTTGAATGACTTGTTGGACCGTATCAAGAAACAATCGGGACTTAACTGCGCATGTTGAAATCCTAAATTCTTTCATTTTAATGAATAACAGCCTTTGCTCAAAATATTTGTAATTGTATGTGTAAAGGAATCCAGAAGGCGAAAAAGACAAAGATTTGATTGTAAATTTTGAACCACACACACACAAATACTCACCACGAATACTGTAAAATTATACATCAAAATATATTAGTATAAAAAGTAAAAATGATATCAACGAGATAATTTAGACCATTATTGTTGAGTAAGCAGTTTCCTTTGACAAAAATATCGTGACACGAATGGGATAAGTGATTCCCGATACGAAAACATTTTGGGTAACAGTATGATGTGTTTTGAAATAGTCTTTGAGGGAGATTAACTTCAAATGAGATCCCCAGGCGGCAGGTGTTAAACATTATTGAGAATAGTATTCATCAACCGAAGAAAATTGAAATTTCAAGATTGTTCTCCGAGTATCCTGATAAGTAATACAGCTTGCGAGTGAAATGATGTCGATGCAACTTTTGAGCAATACAAATACTTCTAAAAGAAGTGGGGCTAAAATAGCAGAAATAGCATAAAAGTGATAAACTTGGTGAAAAATAATATCTGAATGACCGTGATCTAGTTTAAATCTAATGCGAATAATATTGGTTCGCATTATTGCTTTTCCCACTAGACAAATATTATTCTAATGATATACCAAAAAGCAACGAGATATGTACGGCTGTTGATCACACTAAGATATTACCTGAGGTGTTTTCAAACAAGCATTAAACCGCATACCAGAAAGTTATTCAAACTGGCAAAACAGTAACTGGTTCACTATATTATTTTATACATACTCAAATAAAAGTTTAAGATAATTTTTTGAGAATATACAGCCATATTAATTACCGTTTTCCACTCTAACTCAATTAAATTTTATTTGTAATTCACTCATCGAAACAAGGTACTGTGGTGACATTATCTCGTTGACTTACGCGAATAATCCGAACCTGTTATTTTCGTGCTGAAAAAGCCATTATTCGCCGCAGTCTGAGCATCTTTTCTCAACCATTTTCGTGAACAAACCCTCATATTATTTTTCGTTTTGTAGCGAATTTTGGGATAAAAATTAAATTATTGGAAAAATATTTTTTACAAGACAAGTCAAATATAGATAGATAAATAGAAATTTTAGGATTTTTGATCCAAAGAATTCTAAGCGATTATACTATCTTAATTTTTATGCAGTTGCATTTTTCAGCTAAATCCGCTGGGATAATAAATTTCAAACAAGTCAGGTCAACATGATTGGTAGATTTTCATCAGTGAATTACTATCAAGTGTCACAAACGGACTTAGGATACACACATCGCAAACCGCATTCTCTATTACTTTCGGAAATATTTTGCAAAAAAACGCGAATGAATAGATCCATGTAGAGTTTGAACAACTGAATCTATTCGACTTTCCTTATCGTCGTAAACCTACTTCTTCAAATCTGGACCAGCCAAGATTGCTTAAAATTACGGTTCACTCTGGAAGGGATCTTGAAAACATCTCACTATCCACTTTTCTCCTGCGTAAGGAGCGTTCAAAGACCACTGCAAGGATCTTTGCTGATGTGCCCTTGTGGGAAAGGGCCCGAATGGACCAGCAACAAAACCAAACGAAACAGAGGGATGATCGAAGTATAATCCTTTTGGGAGTCCCAGAAGCTGATGAAACAACTGATAAAGCGATGCAGCGCAAACACGATCAGTTACAATGGAGATTCCTCAGTGATATACTTGGTTTGCATGATGTAGCTGTGACGGACACGTTTCGCATCCCCAAATCTAGGAATTATAAGGGCATCGGTCCTAAGCCCCTTAAAATAACCTTCTTGCGTTATGATATGTTAAACACGGTCAAAACTCGTTGGGAAAAAGGCCGCAGAAAAATTCCGCGAGAAATTAGACTAGGTGCATCGAAACACCATATTGGAAAGATAGATACACCACTACGTTCAATAGAAACACTACTAAGTCAATTAGTTGTTGACGTGTCAGAAACAATTTCAGCCGATACGTTAGATCATTGTGTTCCAACACTACAACCTCAAAACGATCAAGCATCCCTGCGGGCAAAAAAACTTCAGTTGCCGACTCTGGAGGAGTCGGCCTAACATATATTCTGCATTCCGCTGGCCTCCTTCCCCACACCACAACCTTTTTGAGAAACACAACTATGAAATGCATCTACACCAACGCACAATGTCTCGGAAACAAAATCGGTGAAGTGCGTGCAGTTTTTCTGAGATTTTCACCAGACATCATCGCCGTAAAGGAAACGTGGCTACAGAATCAGCAAACAAATAGTGAAATAGAATTACCAGGAATGTCACTTATTCGTCATGCCCATGAAACCAGAGGAGAAGGAGTAGCTTTTGTATTATATCCAAAACCTTCTACGCCGTGATATTACGAATCCAAACATCGTGTTACTGGATACACTCTGGTGCTCAATCCGACTAGCTAACGGCAAAGACCGTGTTTTGAGCGTAGTATATCGCCCACCGTCTGCACAGGAAACTTACAATCTGGCCCTCCTTGATAAAATTCGCATGGTTACTTACAGATACACTTGTGGATTTTTTATTATGGGTGACTTCAATTTACCAGTACTTCTCCAGAGCAGTACCATTTACCCAGAACACTCCCTCGAGCGCGCATTCAGTGAGTTGTTTGACGATATTCCTCTTTATAACCGCATTACATGTAATACCCGATACCACGGAAACGATTTACCCTCACTCTTAGATCTCCTTCTGACAAGCAATGAACACGACATTGATAACGCTGCTTACGAAAGTCCACTAGGACTAAGTGATCACGTCGTCATCCAGTTTGACTATATGTTTGAAGCTGTCAAAGCAAATGATGCCCGTAAAAGAGTTAGGCGGATCAACACTATGGTGTTGAGTGATGCTCTGAAAAACACGTTTAACTGCCAACCGGAAACCAGCAACGTACACGAGTTCTGGATAAGGCTAATATCTAATCTCAGAAGTTCAATCGAAGTGAGCTCCGAATTTGTCCTCAGGAACTCAAGAAAAAACTTTGAATTCAAATTAAGAAGCCGAACTCGTAAGTGGTTAACGGTACGAAACATTGCTTGGCAACACCATCGAAAAACCCATCATCCGAGACCTGGGAAACATTCCGTTTACTGTGGAACAAAGTGAAGGTTAATCTACAAAGTGGGCGAATATCTGATACTGCTCACGGTAAGCGAACGCAGATCACCCATCACATGAAAATGCTCATGGTCGGGCGAAAACTCGCGGCGCTTCGGGAGAGATTATTTCATACGATTCTGATTTATCAGCCATTTTAATCTATGTGGACCACAAAACCATCATTGGCTTGTAATTTACATATATATTCGACATCTACCAGAGGAGGATAATAAACAGCTTTTAGATATACAGCCTACACAGTACATTAGGATCCCAGACAGGGCTAGTTACTCAGAATCCATAAGATGAACACCGGTTTCCTTTCAAAAATATTTCAATTGAAAATTAATCGTCGGAACTGTAGTTGAAACTCAAACGCTCATGTAGAAATATCCTCCAAACTAGCTAAAGTATATGGTTACAATAACCTCAGTTATTGAGTGGAATTCACCACTGGTCGAACACATTAAAGTTATAAGTATTTACGTAATTCCATATCCGGATTTCGTTGCTCATAGGGATGTCGCTTACCTCCAAGTTCTTTAGCAAAATGCACTGTAAAAGATATGATTTCACGCACATCGGACTTAGTGACAGGCTGTCACTTTTTTTATTTTTCGTAACCGTTTGGCAGTTTGTTATTCTGAGATTTAGATTAAACGCAATTTTCTCGTTGTGCAACCGCGACGTCAATTGAGCCTGGACTGTCCTATTTAAAATGGAGCGTCCTATTCGCTGTGACACTGTGGCTTCATAATTCACAGTATTCTCCCAATTATTCAGATAAATGGTGTTCAGTTGGTTTAGTGAACAATTTTTAAACAGTCTAGCCTAACAGTCAACGCTGTGAGGGATGTTTACAAGATTATTACATCCGTTCATCCTTCAGTACGAGTCGAACGATGAACACGGTGATTGATCGAGAGAAGATGAAAACATTAAATTTGTGTTACGCGGATATGACCTGATGTTTAAAACTAAAATAAATTTTTCGTTCCAGCAAATCTCCCCATAAATAATAATATTGAATTGACCTTCGGAAATCTTGCTGCATGAATCGATAAATATATTACTTTTTTTCAAACGATTCTGCATTAAACACACATTACAAGTTTTGAATGATTTATTATATGTATTAGATACTTAATTATTAATTTTTACACCGTAGACTTTTGAAACATTTCATTCAATTATCCCGATGTCGGAAATATTTGTATCGAAACATTGCTTTTCTCCGAGAATACAATTCACTATTTTAAATGTATACTTCAAGTGCCTTTCACCATCTTGAGTGAATTTACCAATTACCTAGAAACCACTCTTAGCCACTTAAAGAACGTAAAATATTTTTAATACGTACTTAAACCACAATCACAGTATGTGGACATCTATATTTTGGAAATAAATAATCAGAGTTTCACAAAAAACCTTTTCTCACCATATTTCAATGATTTGAAATAGATGTCTTCTTACAAACACAGATTGAAAAATACTTCACGCTATCACAGAATGCTTGCCGGAATTCCGATGACATAACACAGTACAACACGAATGTCAAACAATTCTTCACCAGCGTGAGACAATCCAGGAAATCACCAACCGCCAACGTCAAACAATGTCCCATTGCAGTATATCGGTTAAGAATCAGAACGATCGCGGTGGGAAACTCCACAGGCACACAAATTAAAATCACCAACAGCAACAATCGACTCGTTTTACGATGTCGATGATTCCGAGTTCGGTTGTAAATGCACGATCGACGTCTTCCACGGTACAACGTGTATGATAAACGCTCCGTGTTCATGTGTGATTTCAAATGATACAGAATTCTAAATCCGAAAACCATTATCAATATACAAGGGATCAATTTGCCCACTCCGGCTACGACCCACAGATTATAGTATTCAAATTTTAAATTCAATTTTCTCGTGGGTCGATAACCGATCAGCGTGGCATGAATGTATGTGTTATTGTTAATACAGAACTCTTGTGGTTTCGGGACTAATTTCTCCACGGGGGATACGATTTTGTATACGGCTTTTATGCGTAAACCAGCAAAGTATGGTACCATTAATAGATTAACAATGGAAAATACTGTTATCAATATCCACACGGTATTTCTCCGTCCAAAGGATAGGGAATCATTTCGATAACAAGAACAAATACATTCTTTCATTGCGGTTATTCGCATTTTCAATCTATTGGTTAACACGTTTGGTGAACTGGATGTGATTTCAGTCGGTTCGTACGAATCATTGATGTACAGATCGGATCTGCGGCAAAATGAACATATTGGATTTAAACGACCGTCTATAGAGTGGATTGTATGATTGCTCTTGTTCTGTGACTCCATTTCCTTTCCGCAGTGCATACATATGACCAAGACTTTACAATATTGTGATTTGGACACCAATGTAACTGGCTCAGTGGTTTTGCGGTTGATTTGAATTGATTTCCGTATTTTCGCGATCGTTCGGTCTAACTCTGAAATCAACCACCATCGAAATATTGCAAGCACAGCTCCGAACCAAACAGAGCATGTATGACTCCCTATTGTGATGGCATATGCAAGAAGAAAAATATAGGCAACCGGTTTCGGAGTCCTTGTGTTATATCGTGCACTACAAATCCAGAACTTATCTTCTTGTCTCGCAAATCTAGCAGTAGACGGACATTCGAATGTAATCAACTGACTTTTATCGGTTCTGTTGCCAATCATCAGATCGCCGTCCCGAAATGAACTCAGGTAATAATGAACCAACAACGGAACTTGGCTCAATGAAACACAAAGATCCATCGCCGCGATTCCAACCAGGATTGTGGTTGTTGGTCTTCGAAGCCACCTCTTTGTCAAAATGATAACGTTGCAAACGTTTGTCGCGACCGAAATACAGCAAATAATCAACCCGAGGATGCCGTAAATGCTGACAAATGCTTCCCGGAAACGGAACCAGTATGGATATGTGCGGCTGCAAGCAAGGAAACTTGGATCGTTCGAACAAATTGTCTCGATTTGTGATCGATTAATATTTGCAGACATTTTGCCATGATAACATTGATGATGAAAATGCTGGTGTATCGGGTTAAATATGCTGGCGTTGACCAATTAAATGACTCGCAGTGTGTTTAAATTTTATTGGCTGATATTTGTTTTGAATGATTAAACATTGATAAGATATCGTTAGGGTTGATGATTTGAAAAACAATGGGTAGAATGGACGTTGGAAATTGAATTCCATCACATTAAATTTAGTGAATAATCAGTGGTCTACAGTTGCGTTAATTTTAATCAGTATACAGGGCGATCTATGACTTCTGATTATTGAGAAACTAATATCATTTTAATATGTGTAGAATAGAAAAATCCTCTTCAGATTTACTCTGAATACGGTTTGTTCATATTCATTGCATTAATAAATGATTAAACTGAACATAATTCAGAAATGACTTATTGAAGATATATTCTAGTGCTCTGAGTTTGAAAACAAGGTTTTATGGATTAAAATACGCACACATAATCTAATTTAAAACAAACGAGCATCGTACAAAGTTAATATTCTAAATTCCGATGAGATCGAACATTTAGGTTACATCTGTCATTCTTTATATTATATTGTTTTTCAGATTATAATAAAAATCTAAAATCTTTCAAGGTTCGTTTGTATATAAACTAGAATAGATTAAAGTCAATGAAATTGTGCAGGGTCAGGCCTTGAAGTCTCTATTCAATCAAATTCATACAACTAACAACGATGTTGAAACGTGTATCGTGTATCACGTCGGGCGCACCAAATTTTGTGAGACTAACCACTCCAATAACGTCAGACGAATGTGGAATAAAACTCCCATAACAATGAAGAATTTATACACAACGTGTACGCGGTATAGAAGAGCAGTCATGTGGCACTCGTGAACAGAAAAACAGTCAAGGCGATATAGTCTTTTGGTCCAGTAAAACACAGTTGTTACAATTGCTTGCAAGGTCAAACCTAGCTTAACATTTATCAGCCCTCACAATACATGCTAATCATGATAGTATTATGTTTACTTGATAAGTACAAACAGCACGGAACCGACCGTGGTAAATTGTAATGACATGTCACTAGGGATATCTTGTTAAAGACCATAACTTTTATGAATCTGCATGTATAGTGGCACATCTGGTCGAATAGGTTGATAATACCAGGGTTATCCATCGCTGAGTTATTTGTATAAAGAAAATGCTTTCAAGATTCAAGATTCAAGAATTTATGGACACAAAAAGCACATAGTTTCACAATTACCATATCATAGTAAATATGCGACCAATAAGAGGTATAAAAAACAATTATACGATGTCACTGGAGTCAAGTAATATGCTTACCCTGAGTTAATACACAGGCATCGTCAAATCGTTATGTAACAAATAAGTGTCCAAAGATCGAGTGAATGTTTGGATACAGGAAGAGGTGATAATTGCTTCGGAAAGGGCATTCCACAGGAAACAGACACGTACCGAATAGAAATATCGGCGAAAATTAGTACGGGGAATTTGTAGTGCCGCTGAGTGCTTACGTGTAATTCCTGATTCACGGTATTTGAACAAATGTTTGACTGGATGATCTGGAGTATTCAATATTTTGTAAGTAATGTATCAATTGAACCATTTTTATCTCGTCTTCTAGTTATTTATTCAATATTCGCATATGACAAACTAATCATGCTCGACCAGTTGTGATAGTTATGACGGGAAATGGCGCTGGGTAGTCTTTCAGCCGCTATTTAACTCGTACTTGTAACACACTAGCTTATAATAACACTAAGATGTTCCAAATAATAAAGATAACATGGACGAAGTTGGGAATGTCGTGCGTATAAGTCTGTTGCCTAAAAATGAACGCGATCGTGGTCAGTTCACGCTAGCTCAAGTGCGTAAACTGCGGTTTCACTTGGAGAGTTCTTCTGGGAAACAAGATAAAAAATTTAAGTATTATGCAATGATTGTCCATGTTAGTCTGTGTCAGTGATGAGCACCAGGTTTTAATGATCGGCTAAATATGAACATGCACATACTTGATACGGTAAAAAATTTACTCAATGGATTCCACTCTTCATATCTAAATTTTTTAACTGCTTGGTGTAAATTGAGATAATTTAAGCTCTTGATATTTGATTCTTATTAAAAACCGTTCGATTTTTTTTGTCATGTTCTAAAATTAGAATCGATAATTCCAATCTTGTCGATCGTAAAACAGTTTAAATGTTAACGAAAAAATGAAAATCAGTAAATGAACGATTCCATCTTTCCGTATTCGAACTTTTTCTGACGTAGAAAATGATTCTACTTTTTCTAGACATTGGTAACTACCAGGCAACATGATTTATTGGTGAAAATTGAAATGATGGCTATCAGAGTTAAACAATTCTGTATTTTTTATAAACTAGAGCAACTATTTCGGAAATCTAAATTAATTGTTCAAATATTTAATAATCCATTCACGACATAAAATTTTATTTTGAAATTCGCTAGTGAATTTGAGTTTTAAAGTTTCAATAAATTTGAAAACAATATTTATCAGTTAATATTAGTGTTATTCGACAATAGAATATTAATGATAATAATGACTTTATTTGTGTAAATGAATTTTCAGTAATTGAATTATTTTCTCCTCAAAGGTAAGATAAATCAAAATGTATAAAATCACTCAAGCGTGATCCAGGCGAAATGTCACATTATAAATACTATACGTGGGCAAAAATAATCTCAGGTTACCTAGGTCTAGAGAGAGAAGCGAATGAAATTAGAAAATGAAGTAAGAAAATGGATGAGGAGATATCAACATCGGTTATCAAATTGCCACGCACATCTTTTACTTTCAAATAGCCATCGATATATTAACCATGTATCGTGTCAGGTAAGGAAAAAAAGAGTTTATGAATTTATTAGCTCTCGAATAGCTAATAAAATATTTGCTTCGGGGGAAAGAAAAATAATTTCAGGCAACGATGGTCTTGTTCAGTGGATGTGAACTATCACATGAAATGTTTTTAATCAACCTCTTGCATTCACGAAAGTGATGATCGACAATAGTGCCTCGAATTAAATCCACGGAGACACAGTTTAATCTCAAGATAACTTCACTACCTCTTCTAATCAGTAAAAAATCCTTTTCCAGGAAACCATTAAAAATTACGGGGGATGTGTAAAGCAGGTGTGGATCGATGCAAAAAGAAACAAAGTGTTGAATTACATTGAATGATATGGAGAGAGGACGGAGGCTAAGAGCGTAGAATGACAACCGGTGAACTTTCAGGAATTGTGTGATCACATTTTTGGTCCAGCTAAGACTGTCGGATATTGTAAACCTAACGTTCTTGAAGCTATGAAATCATTCAAACGCTGAGCCATTAAATGAAACACTAGGAAGGTTTTGATGAATAGCAAAACATCGCTGTCTAGTCATGTTGTTAAATACAATTTCGTTGCATTTTCGGGGATTCAATGTTAAGACAAGTGTGGAAGACCATTGATCGATGCTTGTAATAACTGATTCTGAGGCATGTTCGTCGACTCGAATATTGTGGTTCAATGCAAAGGCAACGTCGTCGACGCATTTAATAGTAACTGCAGAAGGCTTACCAAAAGTATCAAAAATGCAAATAGAAAATAAAAATTTGGAGAGTAATGAACCATAAAGGACACCACGCCGAATACGTAATGCACTAAAGGCTTTGACATTCACGTCGGTATATTTGAGACCACCATCATAGAAGGATACAATCCAATGAAGAATGTTCGATTGAACGCCACATTCAGATAGTTTTGAAGTAAGGAAGTTCGTATAACATTGTTTAACGCATTGATTTATTCCAGAAATCAAAGTTGTACATTTTTCGAGTAACAGTGCAGAGAACGTGAAATATGATCCGTAAGCAAAGCGACTGTTGAGCGATTCTTGCGGAAGGCGAACTAATAAGCATCATGTATCTGACAACTGGAAGCTAATCGTTGTAACACAATGCTATCACTTACTTTAAGTCACTGCGACATGCATGCGATTGGGCGGTATTTACCAGGATCATTTTTAGTAATCGTGGTCAAACAGAAATCTTCCCAAAAGACAGGGATAATTTCTCTTCCCATACAACGCTTGAAAATGTACGCAATATGTTTGAAAGGTACACCGGCGCACTTCTTTAATTCAGTGGGTGAGAGTTTTCCCGATCCTGTAGCCTTGAAGCGGGAGACAGACGAAAGTGCACAAAAGACCTCATGTACGTTAGTGAAAGATGAATTGGAGTAACAAGATGGGATAAAAGAAGTTCTGTCGACTGTCATTATCAGTTAGTTTAGGCACAAAATATTCATTCAAGAAATTAATATCGAAAATAGATGCAGATTGGTGATCGTCTTTTCTGCGAATTTGCTTAAGCGCACGCCATAAGTGAAGACTGCCTTTAGTGCCAAGAAGTGTATTCGTATACACCCTCTCGAGACATTGAATATCAAGCTTAATTGACTGGGAAAGTTGCGCAGCTGCATTTTAATCATGTTTTATGAAGGCAACCTTGGTCTGTGTTCAGAGGCCAAATGTTACCAAAAACTAGCTTTCGTATATCATTTCAAACGTCTTTGTACCGCAGATGCGGTCTGCCCAATAGTCGAGTTCGTGATTTCAACTCGCCAGAAAGTAGATCCTTCGCAATACGAATAGTTTTCTATCAGTATACTTGGCAAAGCCACGCAGGCGGCGCTGACGTAATAGGGTGAACATGCTCTGACGATCCGCTTTTGAAAACACTTCAGCGTTAGTCAATCTGTCCATCCACGATGTGTTCAAGATACGACGGATGCTTGCGTAGTTGATCCAGGTTTCATTGCCGCACAGTAAAGCATTCAGTACGCACGTGCTGTATACCATCATCTTTGTCTTTACAGTCAACATGTGGTTAACCGAGGACGAGAGGTCAATCGAGACAGAATGACAGCTGCTCTGCCAATCCGCTTATCAATCTCCGTGTCTATCAAGAGGTTATCCGCAATGGTTGAACCAAGGTATGTGAACTGATGTACTGATTCAAACTGACAGTTTCCAAGAGTTATGATGGGAGGTGATACAGTCCTTTGACCAAAGACTTTGGTCTTGCTCATGCTGGTTGTAAGCTCAAAGTCTTTGTACGCCGACGAAAAACAGTCCATTGGTGACTGTAGGTTCTCTTGGGAGTAAGCAATGAAGGCTGCATCGTCGGCGAACAACAGGTCACGGATTAGCACATTTCGTGCATTGGTTTGTGCTCTCAACTGGTTCAGGTTGAAAAAGCTTGCCATCACTTCGCGTGCGTATGTAAATGCCTTCTGTCCTCATCCTAAAAGCATGCTGCAGAAGCAAAGCAACAAAAATGCCGTACAGCGTGAAAGCAAGAACACACCCTTGTTTTGACACCTCGGCGAATTTCGATGGCTCCTGAACTGAAACCGTTAAAATAGACTGAGCCCTTCATGCCTGTGTGTAACGAAATAACGAGTTGGAGCAGTTTTGGAGCGCAGCCTATAAGATCAAGCATTTTAAAAGACCCTTCCTACTGACGTAGTCGGATGCCTTCGGTAAACCAATAAAAACAGCATAAAATGGCATACGTTGTTCCCGACACTTTTTTCGAAGTTGTCCCAGGGAGAAGATCATGTCAACGGTTCGTCTTACTTTACGGAAGGCCCATTAAGATTCAGAGTAAATTCTCTCAGGTAGAACTTGTAGCTGGATCTGTAAGACTTCAGAAAACAGTTTGTATACAACATTCCGAATGAAGATTTTTTTCTAATTGTTGCAGTCACC
>JACCGJ010016923.1:0-14710 GCA_013407085.1 Atriophallophorus winterbourni | reverse complement strand
TAGGTGGATCGTTTGGACCGCACCCAGGCACAAGAATACGCCCTACTGAACCTAGCACTGCGGCGAGTTTCTTCATCCCAACGCGCCACGTCATGGACTGGCCACCCAATCGTTTCTCCCAGCTTCTACTAGGCTCTGCATGGTACGGTAAACGGTGAGGAAGCATTCTTAAAACATCTCCCAAACATCGCAAACGAGCTAGCGTCAGCATTTCTCTCAGTCCGTTGCCTCTTGGTCCTAACACTTGCTTGCAGACATCTATATTTGTAACACGATGCTGCCACATAATGCGAGCAATCTTAAGCAGGCAACGGGTATCAAAAACAGAAAGCCGACGGACATCTTCCGCTCGGATAGACCAAGGTTTAGCAGCCATAAAGTAGTGCAGCACGCACCACTGCGTTGTACACAAACACAGAAATACGATCAAGCAACGCGATCAATCACCAAGTGGTAGTAGTGCTAAAATTGTCCACTCACTTGAGAATACACGAAGCCAATTTCACGGCTTGCACTGCCACGTCCGTCTCCTTGTCCAGCGTCATATCGACAATGCGTGACTTGAACCGCGACGTGAACAATTCGAGGCTGTTCACCAACGTGGGATCCTCGTACAGTGGCTGTAGCGCACGAAGACACTGAACGCGTACGTCCCCGACTCGATCGAACAACGTCCAGCCGACGTATTTCAAATAACTGTCATCCAAAAACATCGCCGGGTAGCGCCGCATCCAGACGCCGATTTCTTGCATGCAAATCGAACGAATTTCCGGTTGACTGTCGCTAAAACGAATCACGTATAATGCGTGTGAGAGAGTGATACGTGAGAGTAGGATTATCATTTCAATTAACCAATGGTACATGGATAATGAGTATCGAGGCCATAATACCTGAATAGATGAGAGTTGATTTTAAAAAGTGACAGAAGATGTAGAAGATGTGGAACGAGCAGAATTTGATTAGGTATCGACGAGCGAAACATGAATGTGAGCAAGTTTTGTCAACCTGAAGAGCAACATCAGCATGAGAGCTTCCTTGCGGCATTCAAATCCATGGTATGGTATGGTATGAAAGCACAAGCCTGATCCAGGCCAAGTGCCGCACAGTTAGAGACTGCACGTGGGCTAAGATACCGTCAGGTTGCCCAGGCCTAGCCACGCAAGATATAAAAGCTCATTTGCATGCATCTCTATCACATACACACCCACACGACCGGTTTCGTGCTGTTTGCACTCATCAAGTAGGGACAGTAAGATCAGGATCCGCATGCGCCCGAAACAGTGGAGGAATGGTAAACAAGGAGCGTTTGTATGCCAGTGTTAGGTAAGGTTGGTACGACCAACTTGTTCAATCACATGAGCCCCCACTCATGCAAATGAGCATTTATATTCATGGGTTTTAAACCGAGTCTACATGATTGAACAGGTTGGTCGTACCAACCTTACCCAACAGTGGCATACAAGCGCAACTTGTTTATCATGCAACATAAGTTTTTCTCGTTACCCAGCAGGAAAACATACAATAATAATAATCAAACGCTCAATGTCTACAGCAAGACCGCCGCTGTCATATCCATGAGGGTTAACAGCCACCATTAGGGAGATCGACCGCACGAACAACATTAAGTTTGGTGGTCAGGGCATTTATCAACATGAGCCCAGCCAGGGTGACCAATCAAACGGCACCATTAGGAGTTGAGTGGCAAATATGGTGGAGTTGAGCAAGCAAATATTGATCCAGCAAGCGAATTCTGACAATGTTAACTTCAATTCGGATTGCCAGCTCCCCAACAAAGATTATTACCGATAATTGCTGCCGGGTAAATCCAGGAATGGAGCGGAAGTAGAAACTATTCAAGAGTTAAAGACGTGTTGATTCTTCGTTTTTAAGGAACCAAGTTTCCCAACAAATGGTTGCTTTGAAGGCTATCAAAACGTGACTGATCCGGTGCTAAATGCTTCAATTGGTGACTTACCGGTAGCGATGGACGAAGACTCCTTTGAACAAATAAATGAGCATGTTTTTCACTTCTTCCATGTTCTCTTCGAGCTCCTGTCGCCGTTGCATCAGAACATCCAGACGGTCCGAGGCGCGTCGGTTTGCCATTTTGCTTCGTTCCGCCTCATATTGGCGCTGCGTGTTGTCGCGATTAATGCTAACGTTCAACGCCACGTCAACCAACGCAGTCATCATTTTCATCGCGGCCAATGTGCTGGTATGTCGAAACGCTCGTACCTGCAGGAGAATTGTAGGGGATTAAATAAACGGAACCCTTGTATGGGTCGAGCAATCAGAGTGGACAGCTCCCTTTGTACCTGTGCTTAAATTTGATGGCAGCGAACGAATTTGTGGCGACTACAGGCGTACCATGAACGGATACGCACTTGATGATCAATACCCGCTACCGAGAATAGAGGACATATACGCCCCTCTTTCCGAAGGCAACACTACGAAACTGGTCTTTAGCCATGCCTACTCTCAACAAGAATTATATAAATGTTCCCATCACAGCATTACAAAACACATGGGTTTGTTCAAGTATACACACTTGCCGTTTCGCATCAGCGCAGCCATTGGAATATTTCAGCGGGTACTCGACAACTTGTTTAGAAACAGTCCAAACACCTTTACTAGTATTGATGATCTTCTGATCACCGGAAGGGGGTACAACGAACACTTAGAACCGCAATCTCGCGTACAGCAGCGATTAGATGAGCCAGAAAGCTAAAGGCAAATTTATGGTTGATTCTGTAGAGTACTTGGGGTTCATGCTCGATGGAATCGACTTACTTCCAACCTGACCTAACGAAGCACAACTTAGAGACGCCTACACCATGGAACGGAACTATGATCTTGCATCGGCATGCTGTCCCATTACCGACAACTTTTGCCCAACCAATTAGCTACCCCTTGCATGAATCGCAAAAGGGAAATAGCATTAAACGCTCAAAGCTTCTCATTTTCGAATATAAAACACACGTATACGTGGTTGTGCCAGATGTCTCAGCATTCACTCATCCCTCTTTGACACGGCAACGGACATCTCGCATCGCAGATTCAAAGGTTATGACCGACAGCTGACCTCTTAAATAACGCATTTCAGATTGTTAGCTGGTGAAAGTTGCTCAATCAAAATGGTCGTTGCTCAAATATAAATAACCGCATTGTTGGTGTGATGAACTAAAAAGAGTGACAAGACCAGGGTTGCTAAAGCCGGGCTTTGGATCATCTGAATAGTGCCACCGGCGTCCATGCAAGTGACCAACTACAGCAAAAAACCTCGATCATAGAGATTATTCTTAAGCCCGTGACAAATTGACTGGGTAATTTCGAAGAATAGTTGTGCACACTTTGCCTGTCACTCGTAATTATTGCCCAAACCGCGTAGGAAATCGCAATTCCGGAGGGATGGAAAGTACAGCGCAGTCATAGACTGCGGAGGTATTACCGCTGAACCAGACTCAAGCGGGAATAGGGTATAATGACAGCGTCGTCGATATTGAAAAAATAACATTACATAGACTCCGCTGGTTAAGCCACGTATTGCAAATGGGAAGTATCATCGTTTACCTAACACGGTTTTGTTTGCCACTCCTAACTCGCGTAGGCTTGGGCTTGCCACAAGCAGATGAGGGCATTTTTACTAGTTGGCTGAAGTTGAGGTCCGAATGATAAGAATTCGCAGTTGTTTTTTTACGATTAGTGATACAGCTCAAAATCGTGTTCTGTGGCGGTTTTATGGTAGACATCTTCTTGGAATGTTTGATTGATCTGGTCTGTTGTCAAGCGACGTGGGGAGGAAAGCTTGTTATAACGCGTGACAGCGTTGGCCGCAAAGAAGCTGTCATGCTGGTCGCTCTGCTCGTTTACAACACTTGCTTGAATACGTGTTTGATTTTAAGTGTAGGCATCCCATTTCCGTGTGTCAGTGACTAATCATCTACAAATTCAGCAGCATTTTGGGCCCACCCTTACCCTTATTTCTAAGATTTTAACGTCATAGTTGTAGGGCAGTTAAGCACTCGTTAATTGCGACCGGTGTCATGCTGCCCATGATGATGATGATGATGATGATGATGATGATGATGATGATGATGATGATGATGATGATGATAAGCAGGAAGTCGGCCATTCTATCGAGAAGTAATACCCAAAACGTGTATAGGAGACTCGATATGAGCCGTAGATCGAAAGGCAACAGGGAAATTATGCCATTTAGCGCGTGAAAATGCCAAACCAAACAATGCTCACCTGAGAATCGGTTAAACCAATTAGTAAGGATATGACTTGGTCGATCATGCATTGATCGTAGATGATGCTATACTGACACTGGCGTATGAGGACTTGGATGAATTCGACAAAGTTGGAACGGAAGCGCCGCCAAGCGGGACTTGTTTGAATGAGGGGATATTCGTGAGAATCTTCGTCAAACTCTTCGGTCATACGACGGATAATATCTGCGTGGCTCATTTGTCCATACATTTCTGGGGTTACTTTACCTGAAGGCGAGATAGCACAGAATGAAAGAACAAATGCAAACAGCACGAAACCGGTGATGGAAATACATGCAAATGAGCATTTCTGTCTGATAATGTTTTAGAAAATTACCATTAAAAACGGAAGTTCAAAGAAACGCGTGTTTAAGCATAAAACGACAACCAGTTATAATATCTGAGTGAGCATTAAAAGTGGGAAATTTTGCCAAAACAGTGATTACTCTGCACTTTTAATGAATTGGATCTTGAAATGTTGTTACAAAAGAGATTACAAACTAATGATTCGACATTTTGTCGTGATTAACCTCATCGAAAATGGATGTATGAATGCATGCATCAAATCATTCAGCCAGACATAGACCGCACGTGAGCCAAAGTTTAAAATTGATAACTGACCTTTACAGCCACTGCATGATATGAAGAATTGGATAAGTTCTAGCATGGCGGGTTCTCGGTTTATTTTGTACTGTTCTATCCAGTCATCAACCACTATTTGTGGCGCAACGCGACTCGAACGAATGGCGCCGAATAACGTATGTTGTTCTTCTTCTTCGGGCTGGCCAGCAACAGCAGCAGCACCACCCACGGGGTCCGCTTGGGGATGATGTATGGGTGGACGTCCACGGCGTCGTTTTACCGGAGGAGCGACGGCTGTGGTTGTGGAAACCATGGGATGAGGATGCACATCAGTGGCTGTTTGGTTGGTGGATAAGTTTGAGGGTTGAAACGCAAGGCGACCGGATGTAGTGTCCTGTTGGTGAACGGCGTGTCGGGTGGCATGAAGCGATTGTGCACCCGAGGGATGAGAGAAATTCGAGAGACTGGAAATTCGTTGTGCATCTGTTCCAGAGATCGCGTGTTGTTGATATGCGGTTGAGAAGGAAGGATCCTTGGGTGGAGCAACAGAGGCGACACCCTGTTTCGAGTTTGGTGGGGAGGAAAACTGCATGCTATTCGCCGTGGGCATCGCGCTGTTAGCCGAATTAATGAACTCATTGTGAAGTGAGTTTTGCGAGTTGTACTGTTTCATTGGGGAATCGTTTAAATTACCTAAAAACAAAATGAAACAATCAAAAGCGGAAAGTGAGTTAAAAAGCTATAACACCGAAGATGTGAAAGCAATTACTCGTCGTTGCCACTGAATGAATGAAAGCACAAGCCTGATCCAGGCAAAGTGCCGCACAGTCAGAGACTGTACGTGGGCTAAGATACTGTCAGGTTGCCCAGGCTAGGTAGATGAGGAAGAAAAAGAACAGGAAATGGTAGTGAGACTCCAGCCTGTTTCAGCATGCAGCTCACTACCTCTGGCCAATCAATTTAGCACGGTGTTGTCCGCACAGCACAAAGTACTGTTCGATTGTACATCCGTTGCCACTGCTGGGTGTCACCCATTTGGTATGCATAAGAGCGCGTATGGACTGAATCGGTTTCAGAAACACGACCAGATTTAATGAACATGTACGAAAGCGCAAGGATGAATCCAGACAAAGTGCACAGTCAGAGATTGCACGTGGGCTATGATGCCGTCAGGTTGCCCAGGCCTAGACAGATATAACAAAGGCACAAAGTGCGGAAATGGTAGTGAGTGTTCTGCGTGTTTCAGCATGCAGCGCATCACCGGTGGCGGAACAATTTAGCACGGTGTTAGCCGCACAGCACATAAGTACTGCACGATTGTACATCCTTGTAAGAGCATACTCCAAGTCAGTCGCAAATTGAGATCGGTAGTTAGATTTAGTTCAGTATAAGTTAAATTAGTATTTCATTCCACGGAACTGATTTCAATATCGTAGATTTCATTTGATTGGATGGGCTATTTTAGGTTGCTTTCTACCGTGAAAACAGTAATAAGTCTATGCAAATGCGCGACAGGTAAAAAACGGTAATACGACTTTTAAGTGTTATTTGGAATGTGACTCGCAAAAGTGTGAGGGAAATACAGTGCACAATCGTAGCCACTGAACGTAAATAATAAAATTAGAGATCAGTTGAGCAACGATTACTGAGGGAAGAGTCGACCACCATACTTACCCTATTAAACCGTGTGAAGATATGCAATGGTTCTGCAATAGTGGCTAGAACCGGGAGTGAACTGTTCCCTACCAGTTTGCTTCGGGTAGATGGAGCTCGTTAGCCTGGGAGGGCATTTCATCTAAGGGTAGGTAAACCCTGATTTTGAACCTCCGCTGCCATGCGGGATATCTGATCGCGAGAAAGGCTTCGGGAGAAAACCCTGAGAAAAAATCTGACAACTTCCTGCTGCCTTGCAGGTCGCACTTGGTTGTGTAAAGGCTAGAGAAGCTGACTCGAACAAACGCCGAGTGGTGCTGAGGATGTACCAAATTCCCAAGAATTTTCATTGAATCCGACTCATCCTCCAGGAGGAGATAGTCGCACAAAAGTGAAAGTAAAGTAAGTACCCTATCATTCGATGGGAACTGTCACAATTGATAGCATTACGGCAGCCTTGGAAACGGAATAATATCGGGTTGTCGCATGTTTAAGGAAAATCACGTGGTTATAAAATAATAACCGGTAATAAACATATCAGCTGTAAGCACCCTGAACCCCTGTATAGGTTATGGCAAAAAGTACCGATCTTCAGTCGATACGGAATGGAAATAAAAAAAATCCCAGGTGGAATAAAATGACATTCAATTTACCTTGTGGTAAAAAGTGGTGAGATCCGCGTAACTGTTGTTGCTGCTGTTGCAATAATAATTGGTGTTGTATATGCTGAACCGAGCTCGTTGAATTTGTGTAGGAATTCTGGGATGAGGAGTGTTGCAGATGGTTTGGCTGATCAACTTGGGAAAAATGTGATGTGTGCGATTGTGGCACACCGTACGGCCCAGAGATCATCGTAGTCTGATTGTGATGTGGTAGATGTCCGGAATTGTTATGAGATGTCAAATGGGCATGATACTGTTTGGAAGAAAAAATGATCGACTCAAATTAAAATTGAATGCCTCGAATCGATTTCGAGACGATAACTGAGGATTCAGAAGAAAAATAGCTGGGTGGCAGGCACTTTTGCCATTAAAGCAGCTAAAAAACCACAAGTCAAGCAGTGCAGCGAAACTGTACAAGCTGGAGAAAAAAAGAAAATATCCGAAAATTGAACTTTGGATTGATCGCAAATCAGGCAAAAGTGGTTTCGAGACAGATTCTAAAATGTCATCGTGAAAATTAAAATGGTCGATGAAACTTTCAATGAACACCGCCTTTTGACAGTATGGAGTAAACAGGTGAACAGCGCAAAAGATGAGATAAAATACAAGAGAAGGTAAACATAAATTAATTTAAATTCAAACTCAAAAGCGCAGAGAAAAAGCGTACGCATACTGTATGGTAATAAGGTGATAAGTCCACTTGGCTTGTCGGAAATGGTGAGACCTAACTAATTCACAAGCTTTTCACTAATAATTTCAGTACGAATCGCAGTAAATTGCTGCGTAAAGCGTCAAGACAGTTGTCATGCAGAACGGTAAATATAAGGTCTACACATTTTTCAAGACTGAAAGAAAAACAGTTCGCCTGGCCGGGTTATAATTTCATCTAACACACTCAAAATCCGATTCGAAGAGCTGTTTTGGGGTACGGAACGGTAGCACTACAAACATCATCGGTAGTTGAAAGTAGGTATGGAAGCGCAGCAAGGGGGAATCGAATCATTGAGGCACTTTTTCTTGGTAGGGAAGTAAAGAACGTTAAACTCAACTTATTAGGATCTATCGCAAGAATATTAACATATCCAGTTGAGCCTGTTCTGTGTAGGCCCATGAGTTCTACTATATCCATATCTAGTATTAGGTCGGCCCACGAGAACCTAAGCTAAAATCATTGCGGATCGTATTCAAGTGTTGTTTCTAATATTGAACCCATTGAAGACACAAAGCTTTAGGACGTTTACATCCTCTTTTACCGTTGATGAACTATCATTCCATGTGATCGTTTAGACGCTGTCGCCAATTACGGGTAGCTTTCTGATCGAAACTAAACTTCGTAATATTGATTCTGTCTTAAAAGCATCTTCTTGGAGTGATTGCTTAAGCTAGTATGTTGTCAAGTAGAGTGATGAAGAAAGCTTGTTATGATGCATGGTAGTGAAAGCCGCACGGAAGCTGTCTAGCTGATGTAGCTCTACTCGTTCACGAAAGTTGATTGAATGCATGTTTCGTTCGAGGTGTAGGCGCACCTCATCCCAGTTTGCTTGTGCATACTTCTCTATAAAATCCGTAGATATTTAAGTCCCACCCTTCCACATCATTTATGATTTTACTTTCTCGAAGTTGTGTGGCAGTTAAGCAATCGGTATACGTTACCCGTGTAATGCTGTCTATGATGATGATGACTATGCTAAACCAAAATGACTCGTGTTTAGAACATTGCACGGATGTGCCTCGTGCAGCACTTCAGTGCTGTGCAGCTAACACCGAGATAAATTAATTTCCAGCCGATAGTGAGCTGCAGGCGAATATAAGCTGGAGTCTCAATGCCATTGCTATTTTCCTTTCCAATATATGTCTAGGCCTGTGCAATCTAATAGTATCCTAGCCGACATGCTGTCTTCGACTATGTGGCACTTTGCCTAGATCAGGCTTGTGATTTCATGTATACATGCGAGGTGAAAAGCATTTTAGCTTAAAAATTTTCCAATTTTATGCAAGTTCGTGTGAGAAAATTTATTTCCGTAAAACTAGCATAAACGATAGTTATGATATATTTCGCTTCTATTTTAAGCTGAGTGAGTTTAGAAATCTGAGGATGTACGACGAAAAATCAAAACCGCATCAGCAACTACGGGGAAAACACCAGTATAGACGTTTCCGAGCTCATTTGCATTATGTATGTATGAAATCACAAGCCTGATAAAGCCAAAGTTGCATGTGGGCTGAAATACCGTCAGGTTGCAGCATAGTATCCGTGGCAAATTAATGTAGCACGTGTTAGCCCCGCAGTACATAAGTATTCCACTGTTGCACATGCTTATATTGTGCATTGGGTACTTAGGATACAACGACCACTCTCGTCTAATGTCTAAAGTCCCTCAAAGAATGCGGTAATATTGAATTCAAAGCGATGGGCTGCACTTTATTCACAGAAACCTGGACAGTCAATATAAGTTTATGTACGCAATAGTTGTGGCTCGTGAGCCAGCTCATTTACTCGCAAGTTCAGAAAAATGGGAGTTGCAATACCAAATGTCAAACAAGCCGACTATTAGTAAAATCTAGCTTCAACCTTAGAAGACAATGTAAAACACACTGCTTGTGTTTTTAAGCAGTTCGACCAATTTGTGGAAATCTCGTCAGAGACGATTCCGATAGTTTAAATGCTTCTTCACCAAGTGTATACGGCACACAAGAAAATGTACGTTATATATGGGTAATTATCGGATGTGCAATCGTGTAGTACTTCTGTGCTGTGCGGCTAACACTGTGCTAAATTGATTGGCCACCGTGCATACTAAAATACGCCGGGGTCTCACTACTATTTCTATTTTTTATCTGTCTAGGCCTTGGCAACCTGACAGTATCTTAGCCCACGTACTGTCTGTGACTGTGCGGTACTTTGCTTAGATCATGCTAGTGCTTTTATACCATTATCGCACTAGCACTACTGAACGAAGGTTAGGTTAATTTACAGCTGAATCAAATGCAGCGAATATATGGTAAATCTCTGATACCAAGTTGTTTGTGCACAAAAATCAAATGATAATACAAAATTTCATGGATTAAAATATCCAAATATCCGCCTAATCTATATGCGCTGAACGTCTTCCAGCCAGCGGAGACATCGGTTAATGTATGCATGTATGAAAGCACAAGCCTGATCTAGGCAAAGTGCCGTACAGTCAGAGACTGCACGTGGGCTAGGATACTGTCAGGTTGCCCAGGCCTAGACAGATATGAGAAACAAAATAGAAATGGTAGTGAGACTCCAGCCTGTTTCAGCATGCAGCCCACCACCGATGGCCAATCAATTTAGCACGGTTTTAGCCGCACAGCATATAAATACTGTACGATTGCACATCCGTGCTGCATCGGTTAATGGCTATGTGAAGGCAAATGTCATTGCTTCCTAAGATGCGGCCCTGGCTCAAAAGTTGCAAACGTGGTGTTGCCACCAAACGTGATCTATTCTTCGCGCGCCACTTTGGCCGAAGACATCCAGCCTACTAACGTCTTCTGCGCAAACTGTCCAATATTCACTCCCGTTAAACAATACTGTCCTTACCGAAGTGGAATAAATCCTTCCCATTAAACTCAAGCTTAAATCACGTCTTTTGCATGGGCACTTAAGTCTGGTAAATGCCAACCTGGTCTTAGCGATTCTTGACATAATTTCCTTCTTTATCCCACCCCAGGCAACCACAGGATACTTAACCCTTTCAGGACGGATGTAACCTTTTGGTTACATGAGCATCGCCAGTCATTTTAAGCAAATTCTAACTGAATTTTCCGAATTTTTTTGCACGGCGGCATATAGAATTTTGTCAACTGCAGGGTGGTTTTCTTCTTTGTTCGCAATCATCATTGACTTGTCCATAGTGAAAGAGAAAGTATGTGCTGGTACGGGTTTCGAACGTATCCTCACAATTCGCAGTTTTGTGAGCCGAATAAAAATCGTGTGAAAGTCTCAGTTATTATAAATTTTGTTCCAGTATAAACTCAGTCATGCCTACAAAGACATTATGTAAAAAATTGGAATAAATCAGAAAATCTTTGAAATGCGTTGCGTTTAAATAGATGTAACCTTTATGTTATATCCGGCAGAAGTCACCAAAATCGCACACTGGTGACTTATGCCGGATGTAACCAATTGGTTACATTTTGTTACTTTTTCAATTATGTGAATATCACAAAAATTTTATATTATTTGTGTTATTTCACCCCTGTGCAACCCGTTTCCGAAGAAAAAATATTTTATTTCGGGTCAGAAAATAATTCAGGCATGAAAGGGTTAACACATTTAGCTCCTGAATTTGGCCACAATAATGGTACGAGTAAAGTCATGAATTTTTGGGTGTGGATAGTCGCATTGCGAAAATTCTATTTATCCTGAGACAGTATTATTACAATGAAGTTACGTTGCAAAAGTAGCAAGTTCAACGACGTGGCATCAGATGCTCAACATCATTATCAAAGGCGTCCTTATATCAACAATGCCCCGCCAAAGTGCCGCACACTCAGAGGCCGCGCGTGGGCCAGAATACTGTCAAGCTGCTAAGGCCACAGAAAAGTAAGTAGTGTCACTGACTTTAGCGTGTTTCCGCATGCAAGTCACTACCGGTGAAAAATCAATTTAGCACGGTGTTATATGCGCAGTACAGAAGTATGCCACGATTATACATCCTGTGCTTGGTATCCATGCAATTACAATTGAATTATCTCCAACAGAGCGTGCAAACTTTTTACTGAGAAATAACAAATACGAATCTTTTCTACGTTGAGGAAACACGTTGAACTATTAAAATGGATTTCCAAAGTCGATAGCAATCGTTCATTGCTGCTGAGTACTGTCTAGGATCACGCAACAGATTGTGACAATTAGAGGGTTAAAGGGTTGTGCCAAGAAATAGATAGAAACTTGAACTTGAATATACTGAAAGGAATAACCCAGCGCTCGAATTGAACATGGGAGCTACGAAAAATGAAAGAGCCGCAAGTGTATAGACTACTCGTTACTATAACGAATTTTTCGCCGACATGCCATGTCAATTCGATGTGATATTGGATCAGGTGGACACAAATAGGCGCTTGTTGAACCTTTAATTACTTAATGAGAACAGCACAAGATTTTGCATTTGAACAAACCGGTTGGGCTTTCATAGCACGTGTTATGCTAAGCACCCTGCAAGTTCAATTTTACTATTTTTGTTTTTAAAATATCACAACCACAATAAGAATATTAATAACGTCGTAATTAAATGGTCTCAGTAAACGTTAAAAAAATTGGTAGAATCAGCCAGTAAAGGAGGTCCGAAAATTTAAGTTTCGCAGTATTGCATTGATAGTGTAACACCTCGTCGATTATCGCTTAACGTGATCTAGAATTTGTTATCTGTGTTGCATTCACTAGTAATACGACGATGTTAGACACAAATAAGATTCAACACAGCTTGTAAAAGATGCAGATTATATTACAGTAAGACGTCTCAAATACGAATATTAGCAAACAGCACAATGTATAAGGATGGGATGCTCGGAAAGACTATGAAATGAAATGACGTCATGTAGAATAAGGGCTTTAGTATTAGTAACAAGTCGTTGAATAGTGATAAGGTAACTCTAGAATTGAAGCAGTACAGTGACTTCAAGTTAACTGTGTCAGATCACTTAGGCCTACATCCTCAGCACTACAATTATGAGCAGCATTATGCTGATAGCAAGTTCCGAATACTTAACTGCCATACAATCATGACGAAAACCTTCAAGACATGTGAAAATGTGACAGAATAAATGTTTAAAGTAAAAACAGACGTGCCGCAATGAGGTACTTACACCTCAAATGCATTCAATCAATCTATTCCCCCTTATATCTGTCTAGGCCTGGGCAACCAGACAGTATCTTAGCCCATGTGTAGTCTCCGACTGTGCGGCACTTTGCCTGGATCAGGCTTGTGCTTTCATACATACATACAATCAAGTGAAGTATGATAAGCAAATTGGTTAATAGAATGCTGACAAAATTGAGATGGTTAGTAATTTGTTGTTTTTTGATACTGTTAATTTTGAATTGACTGCTGTCAAATTAGAAGACCGTGTAATCAATCGGTATTGAATGATTAGTTAGTTAGATAATTTTAAACTAGTATCCAGAAAATTGAAGAAATTGTTTTCAAAAACGGCTTACCTATTGTTCTAGAACAGCCTCGCATACCTTAATTGCCGGAACCGGGTACTATAAATTAGGTATCCTTTAATTTCAGTGTAACCGTCAAGCACTGACACCTATTGATGCACGCCTAGGAAGCCGAAAGGGTAAGTCATAATAATGCAACGCATCATGAACAAGGCGGCGAATGTACTGAACGCTGATTATCATACAACCATGAAAGCTGTTAAAGATAACATTTCAAACTTTTGTTTGACAATAACAGACAATTGAAAAGTTTCACAGCATTTGTAACCGGAAAAAAACTTCTTCTTCTGAATCGAAGCAGGAGGGAAGAAATCCCGTTTAAGCTTCATCACGACAATAAACATGGGTGACTTCTGCTGACAATGCAAGCCCTGAGAGTAGAGGAACACCATTATATCCCTCCGGGGTCAAGTCCATTCGTCTCAACAAATACTGATCCGAGCGCGTTTTTGAATTGCTGTTCTGATGGTACAGACAGGAGCCCTTTCGGTAGTTCCAAGTGTTCACCACCCTCGTGGATATCGTGCTTGCATTACTCAGCTTTAGCCTTCTAGGCTTCTGCAAATTAAGGTCATGTCTACGAGTCCTCGACTCACCTACTAATCGGAAGTACCGGAGGAACTATTCTTGAACCTCAAAATAGCGTATCGCAAGGAATAAACAGAAAGCTAAATATTAAAACAAGCCCACCGTTACTACTCAAATTAGCGAAATGTTTAGCCGAAGTGTTACCAACGGAAACATGCCACAAATTGAGGAAAATTAAGATTCAGAAATAAATAAACACGAATTGGGGAATTAGATCAAACGTTAAAAAGACTTGAAAGTGGGTTAGTTAGTACAATCTGGACCTTACAATAACCTAAAATATTATTTTTCAACTGAATAGGCCAGACTCAATTAAGTCCAAATGCTTACATTGTATTAATCACAAAAAAATATGAAAAAACTCACCTGGTCCATTTGAAGGTTTACGTCCATGGACGCGGCCATAATAAATTTAGTGACCTTGAAAAATCATTAGCTAGAAGAAACAAATTTATTTACAATCAATAATCTAAATTGCATCTCAAATCGAACTATCTTGATACGCACATGAAAAACTAGGCATTAGAAAACTTTATTCTTTCATTACGTATAACGCCAAGCCACACAGCGGTCGTGTTCGTGCCCAAGATGTATTTTCGCAGCTTCATCCTAGGGCAAAAATTAGAATTGTTATGTATGTTTACGTTTGAAAACTCTACATTGTGATATTTCGTATCCATTTCGTGTATTCCATGTAGCATTTCTTTTTCGAAGCTGCAAAGTGAGGTAGTTCCTCTTCAAGATCATGATGAGTGCTC